>SJYC01051895.1:0-19310 GCA_006408675.1 Madoqua kirkii
ATGGGGAACACGTGTACACCTGTGGCGGATTCATATTGATGTATGGCAAGACCAATACAATATTGTAAAGTAATTAACCTCCAATTAAAATAAAAAATTAGCATAATAAAATAAATAAATAAAAGATGTAGATAATAGTAAATCAACACCTATACCAATGGCCATTAGGAAGTTCAAACTACCTAAAGCACGTAGAATTGTGTATTTCACAGAAATCCATAAATTCAGTATGATTCTCACATTCATGATGATTACCAGACATTTCTTGAGCATCAATTATTCACAGGCTCATGCTGAAGACTTAAGATTTGAATTCACTCTAGTGTTTTCGACTTCAAATAAAGAGATTCCCATTTGTTTTGTTCTGCTAAGGCCATATAATAAAAGACCACAGGCTGGGTGGCTTGAACAACAAAAATTTATTTTCTCACCATTCTGGAGCCTGGAAGTTCAGGATCCAGGTTAGTTTCCAGTGAGACCACTCTGCTGGGCTTGTAGATGACATCTTCCTGCTGTGTCCTCCCATGCCCTTTTCTCTGTGTGCAAGCAAGCTTGGTGTCTCTTTCTCACTACAAGGACAATAGTCCATTAGACAAGCCCCCTCACCACCACCACCTTATGATCTTTCAACTTTAATTGCCTCTTCAAAGGCCTCATCTCCAAAAATAGAGAGGGAACACAATTCAGTGCATAGCACTCTTCAAACTGACTAAATCAACTGGGGTGTTACTTTTCATGACATAAGAGGAAATGAACAAGAGAAGGGACTGTCAAGGTTCGCTGATGCAGGAGGCCAACTCTGACATTAGGAACCCAGACCTTCTCTGAACACTGTCCCATTCCACCACGTGAGCTCATCCACTGCGTGGCTTCCCTCACTGACAGGGCTGCCTGCAGAAACTGGGCACTGGGCTTCTTTAATTCAAGTAAGCTGGAGGAGGAAAATGGGCTTTCCTTTCCCAGAAGCCCTCAAAAAGCCCCTCCTAGCATCTCATTGGCCCAATTGGCATGGACCCGCCCATCCTTAAGTCAAACCCTGGGAAGAGAAATAGACTCATGGTGGTACCAGTCTGTTGTTCCATGTCCAGTAATAGCTGTTGCTTCCTGACCTGCATACAGATTTCTCAAGAAGCAGATCAGGTGATCTGGTATTCCCATCTCTTGAAGAATTTTCCACAGTTTGTTGTGATCCACACAGTCAAAGGCTTTGGCATAGTCAATAAAGCAAAAGTAGACATTTTTCTAGAACTCGTTTGCCTTTTTGATGATCCAATGGATGTTGGCAATTTGATTTCTGGTTCCTCTGGCTTTCCTAAATCCAGCTTGAATGTCTGGAAGCTCACAGTTCATGTACTGTTGAAGTCTGGCTTGGAGAATTTTGAGAATTACTTGGACAGTGTGTGAGATGAGTACAATTGTGCAGTAGTTTGAGCATTCTTTGGCATTGCCTTTCTTTGGGATTGGAATAAAAACTGACCTTTTTCAGTCCTGTGGCCACTGCTGAGTTTTCCAAATTTGCTGACACACTGAGTACAGCACTTTCACAGCATCATCTTTTAGGATTTGAAATAGCTCAACTGGAATTCCATCACCTCTACTAGCTTTGTTCATAGTAATGCTTCCTAAGGCCCACTTGACTTCACATTCCAGGATGTCTGGCTCTAGGTGAGTGATCACACCATCGAGGTTATCTGGGTCATGAAGATCTTTTTCATATAGTTCTTCTGTGTATTCTTGACACCTCTTCTTAATATCTTCTGCTTCTGTTAGGTCTATACCATTTCTGTCCTTTTTTGTGCCTATCTTTGCATAAAATATTCCCTTGGTATATCTAATTTTCTTGAAGTCATCTTTAGTTTTTCCCATTCTATTGTTTTCTTCTATCTCTTTGCATTGATCATTGAGGAAGGCTTTCTTATCTCTCCTTGCTATTCTTTGGAACTCTGCATTCAGATGGATATGTCTTTCCTTTACTGCTTTGCCTTTAGCTTCTCTTCTTTTCTCAGCTATTTGTAAGGCCTCCTCAGGCAACTGTTTTGCCTTTTTGCATTTCTTTTTCTTGGAGATGGTTTTGATCACAGCCTCCAGTACAATGTCATGAACCTTTGTCCATAGTTCTTCAGGCACTCTATCAGATCTAATCCCTTGAATCTATTTTTCACTTTCACTGTATAATCGCCAGGGATTTTATTTAGGTCATATCTGAATGGTCTAGTGGTTTTCCCTACTTTTTTCAATTTAAGTCTGAATTTGGCAATAAAGAGTTCACGATCTGAGCCACAGTCAGCTCTCAGTCTTGTTTTTGCTGACTGTATAGAGCTTCTCCATCTTTGGCTGTGAAGAATATAATTAATCTGATTTTGGTATTGACCATCTGCTGATGTCCATATGTTTAATTTTCTCTTGTGTTCTTAGAAGAGAGTGTTTTCTGTGACCAGTATGTTCCCTTGGCAAAACTCTGTTAGCCTTTGTCCTGCTTCATCTTATGGGTTAGAAAAGACAAAGTCTGGAAGTTGACTTCAGATGAAGAAAAGACATTTGTTTGATGGGAAAATGGTACAGCTGTGACAAAGTTTTTATCACGTCCCTAGAGAAGAAAAAGAACCCTTTTCTGGGCTTTCATGTTCCAGGAGCTGTGTCTGTAGTTTGCAATCTCATTTTATCCTCACAGTCTACTGAGGATATTGGTAAGGTGCACATTATTCCCACTGTAGAAGAAACAGAGGCCCAGAGGGTCAAGAAGTGTGTTCAAGGTCACACAGCCCCAGTATGTCTGACTCCACATCCATGTTATTTCCATCACATCTTGATGATTCCTAAAGACAGTTGGAGACCTTCCCTTCTCAACTCCCCACCCACCACCCTCACTCTGTTTTATAATAGCTGCAGCAATAAATACAATTTGTTGAGTACTCACCATGTTCCAGGTAATGTACAGAATATTTGAAACATGATAGCAACCAAAAATATAATTTGTGAATATTAGTAAACAGAAACTTCATTTTTAAATGGTGTCAGGGGACCTGAGGGGGGGAGATCTCACATCCTGCAACTCAGCCTCAATCAACAACCCAATAGGAAGAGACAAATTTGACATCTCCAATATAAAAAGGTTTCCACTTTACTACCTGGCAGAGGGAAGGAAGAATTTCTCCTTGCCTAGTAACAGTCCAGCCAATGAGAGACTGTCACAATGCAGCTAATGAAAAGTCCCTTTATAGGGCTTCCCTGGTGGCTCAGTGATAAAGAATCTGCCTGCCAGCACAGGAGACAAGGATTCAGTCCCTGATGCGGGAAGAGCCCACGTGCCATTGGGAAATGAAGCCTGTGCACTGCAGCTACTGAAGCCCACGAGCCCTAGAGCCCGAGCTCCGAGAAGCCACACGATGAGACGCCCGTGCGCTGCAACTAGAGAAAAACCTGTACAGCCACGAAGATCCAGCACAGCCAAAAATAAGTAAATAGAACTACGTTAAAAAAGAAAGAAAAGTCCCCATAACTCAAACTCCCAGTTTCTTTCAATGGACTGTTTCTGATAGTCCCTCCCAGCTACCCCTTCTACTGTGTGAAAGAATGGTCTCTCCTTTGTTCTCTGGGCTTTCCTGTAGTAGCCATACTTTGCATGCATTAAATCACAGTTCTTTGCTATTCTTCAATAAACCAGTTTTCCTGATAAAAGAGCTGGCTATTTTATTGTTGTAGGTCCTCACGTGTATTTAATCCCTCCAGCCCCCCAAAATGAATGCACTTCATTTTGCATTCTAGGGCTTCATAGTAAAAAGTAAAATGCTTATAAAGACCACTAAAAAGAAACCTGAATGATGTAGGATGAATACCATGTTTGTGAATATGATACCAAATAATAATTTAATATTGTAAGGATATTCATTTCCCCCCAGCAGTAATCCATGGATTTACTGCTGTTCTAATGAAAATTCCAGCAGAAGTTTTTGAGAAATCTGAAAAGCTGATTCTAAAGTATATGTGGAAATTTAAAAGGCATGAATATCTAAGGTAATTTTAGAAAATGAGAGTAAAGATTTATTTTACTAAATATTAAGGCATATTACTAAATCACAGTAATTTTTTAAGTGTGGTAGAGATTCCAGAAACATTCTTACATATGTAAGAGATTTGGTCTCATAGCCCAATTAGGAAAGAATGAATGATTTGGTAGATTTTCGTGGGAAAATTGGTTCACTGTATGAAAAAAATAAAATTGGAACTTCACATCTGAAAGTGAAAGACAAATTATAAAAATTATCAAAGAAAATGAAGGAAATATCTTGGTGACTTTAGAAGTGGGAGGTTGCTAAGCAATTTCTAAAAAGGGTCTCCATAAGGGGAAAACATAATGTGTTTGCCTACATTAAAATTAAGATTTCTGCTCAGAAAAGGACATCACCCACAGATTTCACAGCTTGTAGACTGTGAAATGTAAATGCCCACAAAACTACAAAGATGCAGGCATAAGGCTGTTCACTGTAGATTTCTTTGTGACAGCAAAGACTTTGATGTCCCTTATCTTCTTCTCTAGATGTATGCACTGTGGGTTGTGCATAAGTTGACTCCCAGGCAACACTCAGAATTTAATGAATTAGCTTTACATAGAACAAATGAAGAAATGTCAAAAATAAAACATTGAGTGGAGGAGAGTGAAGTTTAGAACCCCAAACCATTTATGTAAACTAACCAAAACATACAAAGACAACTCTATATATTTCATCAGTTATGTACATATATCTATTATACAGTAACATATAAATGGGAAACTGGGAAAGTAGGTATTCTGGATACCAGAATGAGTGCCTGTGGCTTGGGAGGGGAGTTTAAGGAGACTTGGAGGTTGAGGAGAACATGTAATAGAAGGAAATAAGAACTTGAGGGACTTGCTCTGAACCAGTAAATGTGAATAAATTTACTCCATGCCTCTGCAGCAGCAGCGCTGCTCATCAAGGTGGTGGAGAGACTGCATGGTGTGCATTACTCCATCTAACCCTCACCAAAAATGCTAGGAGGTAAGTATCACTGTTTGTCCCATTTTCATTTTGAAAAATAAGCCTCAAAAAAAAAAAGAAAGAAAGAAAGAAAGAAAAATAAGTCTCAGTGAGATTAAAGAGTTTGCCCAAAGCCAGGGAGCAAGTAAATGGTAGGAGATGGGTCTGAAATAGGGCTGCGAGCCTCCAGATCCTGCACTCTTAGCATCCCATTCTACCACCTATGTTCAGAAACACCCTCTGCTAGAGTTCAGCATAGTAGAACATAATAAAATGCAAGTGTGCTGAATTATTTCACTTACATCTGAATCCCTGTATCAAGGAATGTCTTATTTTTAGTGGACTAGCAATACCCAACCAAGCCAGACAACAACTTGAGCTCAACAACTTCACAGCTTCTAATGAAAAAGCCTAACTAAAAACTGGTCCTTGGGGCCCATCTTTTTGCGTGATGTAGCAACTTGTACCATAGCCCATCATTTCCCAAATAAGTTGCATAAGATTTTCAATACCACGTATACAGTTACATAAGAGTCAAAACCTATATGAACTCAATACAGCATTTTGCTTCACTTTAACGGAAACTCCAAGAGCAAATTTACCTTGCAAAATTATAGTATAGCAGAAAAAGAGAATCTTGAAACTCCCTGAGAACCAAGTATTAATAGCCTTAGATGATATGTGTCACATTGTCTATGCTTGATGAATGTTGAGTAGTGGGTAAAACGATTGGCTAGATGGGTAGAAGATGGCTGGCTGGCTGGATGGATGGATGGATGGATGGTTGGGTGGATGATGAATGGATGGAGGATGAGTGAGTGAGTGAGTAAATTATATGCATCTTGACTCCATGGCTGGAAATTTTAACTAATGACAGAACCTAGAGGCATTCATGAGCACATCACAGTGATTACAGTATTTCACTCTCTTCTGAAATTTAAAAAAAAAAATGTCCTTGAAAATCTTAGTGCTATTTTAAGCTGGTATTTTCTCTTAACTTTCAGAAAACTCATTAATCTGCCAATGACTACTCCAAAAGTACAAGCAGCCTGGAGGATGACAGCAGTGTGACTTAGTTCAAAAACCATCCTAGGGACCCTGAAGACTTTGGAAATTGCTTCTTGTTTTTTCTTCCCTTGCATTTCTGCCTAGTCTTAGTGTAGGGGGAAAAGATGAAGAGGAAACTCATCATTAGCTTAACAGAACAGCAGAGCTTTCAAACAGAGAGCTGCAGCAGACCCTGGGCTCAGGTCTTGTGTTCTTAAATGCCCTGGGAGATGTCTTTTCCTTGAGCTGTCCTTCAGAGCTGTTGTTTCCATCTAAAAAGAGTCTCAGCTTCTGCTGCTATATACCAAACTCGTGCATCCTTCCACACTCTGAGCTTGAGCGCTTTTCTTTACAGTGCTCCTTACACAGCTAAAGTCACCAGAATTCCAGGTCAGATGTGTCCAGGTTGTAGATCAGGGTTTAAGAGACAACAGACTTAGAAGTAAAAAATTACAATTCAGATTCCTGAAACAATCACTTCCATTTCTATAAAAGATTTCCCCACTGGAGTCATTTTTCACTTGAGCTTTATCCAGCACCATTAAACAATATTTTGCCTGCTCACAAGTTATAAGAGGTTCAAGTACAGATTCAGCAATACAGATGCAGCTTCCTTCTACAAAAACAGTTATGCTTTTTTTCTTTTTTCTTTCATGTTAACTCAGCTGACTAGAGCCTTCATTTACCTATATTGACAAGGACAAAAAGACTGTAGACTCCTCTCTGTAACATATGTATCTTTGTCAATTCTCAATTGAAGGAGGAAATTTCAGAATTATAGGATTATATTTTATGAATGCTTGTTCCTGGCTTCAGAAAATTTCCTTAACCACCCTCAGCTTAAATTTGCTCCTTTGTAAATGGAAAGAAAGTAGTTTTCTTACATGTTGTAAAGATTCAGGAAACCATTTTTGAGAACCTACTCCATAAAAGGCTCTGGAGTGGGTACTGGAGATGAAAGAAAATACAGAGTAATGAGGTCAGGAAGTTCACAGGTGAGAGAGATGCACAGACTCACACTAATAATACAAGTGTCAGTGTAAGAAGGAAGAAAACGAAATTCAGAGTCATTCAGGCTGAGCTGAAGTCTTGCTTCCACCAAGTTCTCATTGCAGAATACTGGGAAAACTACTTAACCTTCCTGAGCCCCAGCTTATCCACGGAGACAACAATGCCTCTCTCCTGATTTTCTAAGGCTTAAATTCGTGCTACTTGATGACACTTGGATCAGTGTCCAGACTGTAAAAAGTATTAAGTATATAAATTCATTAAGTACAATTGGAAACACAAATTGATGTGAGTACACGTAAGTGAAGCATTTGATATGCAGAAGGCTCACTGTGAATGTTTATCCATACTCCTGTCTATCTCACCTCTTCTCCCACAAATAAGGTCATTGCCTAATTTGAGCAAGGCAAAAGAAGAACTAGAAATGGACTGAAGATCTTAGAGGTGCCAAGCTTGGAGAAGAGCCCAGTAGCTGGCTGCCTGGGATTCTCGGGTTGAATGCTCCCTGGGGCAGAAAGCAGTACAGCTGTATTCAGAAGGAGCCACTGAACTGCTGGGCCAAGGTAGGGAAAGACAGGGCATAGCACAGGCTGATACCCTATCTCAGAGCATGGGTGGAGGACAACCGTCACGCATTCAAGCAATGAGAATTCTTGGGAAGACAGGTGCTAGACTAAGCCAAGACACTCTGATGAAGTGGAACAGTTGCTCCAGCCTGAAGACAGTCCGTCAATCAGAGGTAAGTACAGACAACAGAAGAAATGGGAGCTGACATCATACTACTGTTACGGACATGAGCAGTGCCGGTGCCGAACACACTCTCCTGTGCATGAGACTCTACTGAAAGCTGGAAGACACATGTGTTTAGAGCTCTGTTGGAGGCAAGAGGCAGAAACTCAACTCTAATTGATTTAAGCAAAACATAAATAACTAACTACATTCGTTTGCCTAATTGATGGATGAGACTTTAGGCATAGTTAGACTCAGGCATTACAGTGAGAGCGTCAGCTGTCTTCTGCATCAAGAATCTGTCTTCCTTCATTTGTTGGCTGTTTTTCTCTGTTTTGTCCTTTTTCCAAGAATGTTCTTCCCATGGAAAGGAAAGATAACCAAAAGTAGGCTTGGTTTGTGTCTTTAAAGAATTCCAATCAGAAAAGTTCCCTTTCCCAATATTGTAGTAAAAGTCCCAGGATTTGCTCTGGCTCTTATTAGGCCAACTTGAGCGATGATGTTTTGATTGGCCAGGCCTGGGTCATATGCCCACCTATAGCACTAGAAATAGACAGGGCTGTCTGAGCCAGCTGCCCTCAAAGGGAAATAGAGGCGGTATTGCTCAAAGAGGGGCATGAATCTGTGGACAGGTTAAAAAGCCCAGATATCCACTACACCTTTCCCCTGCTCTTTCTCTAGGCATTCATAAAACATCTGAGAATGCATTCAGAAGTTAACCAATCTCAGATGATGGCAGCAGGGGTAAAATGCAAGACAGACTCAGGAATGCCATTATGGAGTTAATTATATGAAATGTATCATCCTGATTGATCACGCAGCATTTAACCACAAGAACACCGAGACTCCAAGTCTTTTTTGACAAATGGGAGGCAAGGTTTATAAAGACTAGCAGATATGACTGTGACTTGCAAAATTAAAAAAAGGAAACAAGAAACACAATTTGATATGATTTAATAAAAGATTTGTTCCTACCACTTCTCATGGGAACCTCTGCACATCTTCCTTCCACTGACAGTTATTATCTCTACCTTTATTGAACAAAGACACTGAAACACAGCTGCCAAGGATCAGTAAAGAAAATCATTCTTTTATTAATAAGACTGTTATTAGCAGGGGGAAAAAAATCCATGTTTGGGGGTTTGCTCTGAAGTTACAGGCCATTTCGAAGAAATATAGCTGACTAGTGCCAACATTATTTCAGGCAATTTCATGATCAAATGTCCTATTATGTTGTTTAAATTTTTTATAGAGATTGTAAATCAGAACTATTTTCTGTTTGCCCTAAATATTTAGGTGCTACAGGGAAAGCAGATCAAATTAAAGAGTATTGTGCACACTTTTTACCAAGATCTCCCAGGGGTGTTAATCACTCCACTTGCACCACAGAGCTCTTCAGTAAACATATTTGTGAAACCATCATCTGATGTTCCCCCAACGCCCTCATTAATGTGATGGTTTGGGCATAAGAGTAGCGCTGAGTTCTCATCTTCAAATTAGGGACCACATGCCGAAATTCAAAGCATACTCCTCAAAGTTTTCCCAGAGAGCCTGGAGGAATGTTTTGAGTTACTTTATTCCATTGCTCCAGCCCCAAATAATACCATGGGACAAGAACCAGAAGAAGAAGGGAGAAACAAAGATATGTAGCCGTGCTGGAAGGAATCCTTTCTTTTTAGAAACAAAGGGTCTATCTACATCCACCAAACTTTTAGATGAATATCCCTTGATCTAGCAAATATTCTGTTTAGAGATTTAACCTACTGATACACTCACACATGTGCATAAAGCTAGATGTTCCAAGATATTTAATGCAGCCTTGGTTATAGTAGCAAAAGATTGGAAACAATCCAAATGTCTTTCAATGTGGCTCTGATTAAATAAATTATGTCACAGCCTCACAGTAGAAAACAATGCAACCATTTAACAGAATGAGATGGGTTTAGTTAAACTGAAATGGAACTACCTCTAAGGTATGCTGTTAAGCAGGAAGAAAAAAGGAAAGCACAGAAGAACATGTATAGTAGAATGCCATTTTGTATTTTTTAAATGTATGCAAATATTTGGTTATACACACAGAAAGAATATCTCTGCCGTGGGGAGTGGGTAGTATTTGCCTCTATAGAGGGAAATAGGGAACCAGCCTTGTTTTCACTGTTATATCTTCTGGCCCTATTCTTTAGCTCTACTTTTTCTTTTACATTCTGAGTTCTTTTTCCTCTGCTTGCAGAGAGCGAGGGCGACTCTTCATTGCAGTGTGCACGCTTCTCATTGCATTGGCTTCTCTTGTGGAGCACCATCTCTAGGGCATGTGGGCTTCAGTAGTTGCAGTGTGTGGGCTCAACAGTTGCAGTTCCTGGGCTCTAAAGCTCAACAGTTGTGGTGCATGGGGCTTCGTTTCTTTGCAGCATAAGGGATTGTCCCAAATCAAGGATCAAACCCATGTCTCCTGCATTGGCAGGTGGATTCTTTACCACTGAGCCACCAGGGAAGTCTTGTGATTTTTTTTTAAGGAAAATTTTAAACAAAAGTATGGTGACTTGCAAGAAATCTAATAAGAAATATAAAAGATTTCTTGGGAAAAAATAGTAAAACTATCAGACATTTATGAAAATGTACACTGCTTCTGGGGCCAGTACTCTTGCCTGGAAAATCCCATGGATGGAGGAGCCTGGTGGGCTACAGTCATGGGCCCTCAAAGAGTAGGACATGACTGAGCGACTTCACTTTCACATTTCACTTTCATGCATTGGAGAAGGAAATGGCAGCGCACTCCAGTGTTCTTGCCTGGAGAATCCTAGGGGCAGCAGAGCCTGGTGGGCTGCTGTCTATGGGGTCGCACAGAGTTGGACACGACTGAAGTGACTTAGCAGCAGCAGCAGCAACACTGCTCCTTTGGGCAGTATGATAGGTTGAATTATCGTCCCCAACTCTTCGCTCCCTCTGTTAATAGAATGAAACATCCTTGTGTCTTTATAATCTTCCCACTGCGGGTGGAGTGTTCTTCCTGAGGCACTGATGTTAGTCTTGGCCATGTGATTTGCTCTGACTAGTAGCATTAGTGGATGTGACATAGCAAAGGCTTTAACTGTGCCTCTAGGATTTAGCTTGATCTCCTGCACAACTGCCATCCACCAAGAAAAGATTAAATCCTGACTAGCCACTGCCCCTAAAACAAGGAGATATATAAAGCATACCTGAACCAATCCATAGCCTGGAATCAAGCCCGGCTAACCTAACAGAGCCCAGCTGAACCAGATCCTACAAGCAAATCAGTGAGTGAGAGGTGAGAAAAACCATTCTTGCCTGAAAAAGATTTGGAGGGATGCATGTTACACAGTTTTATTGCAGCTGTATCTGCCTGATACATATGGGAAAACTAAATTACTTCCTTTGGCTCTCTCTCACCTCTTCTAGGAGATTGCTCCTGATTAACTTCACCCCCACTGTAGACTGTGATCTCTTCAATGACAGGAACTATGTGTTATCCATCCCTGTTCCTTAGACTTCAGCACCATGCCTGGAACAGAATTCAAGAGCTCAAAAACTCCTTTTCTGAAGTAGCCAGCTTACCCAACAGTTAATCTCTACCACATTGTAGTTTGTTTACTTCAGACCATTAGTCACATCCTGTAGTTGCTCTGTGAGGTTGCTATCGTGTCTCCCTCACCAGAATATAAACTTCAGAGAAAATTACTCAAGGGATTAAAAAAAGAGAGAAAGAATATATATATGACTTTCTTACTCTGATTTGCACAACATTCAGACATCTGTTTTACCACACTCTCCAAATTCTATTAGCTTGCCCTTCAAGGCCTTTCAAAACCTGGCCCCAGACCATTCTTAGTCCCATCAGTCATTGCTCCACATCGGCAGTACCGTGGAATTCGTTACCCACCCCCTACCCACTCTTCCAGCTCTTCCATGATATTATCCATGACATTCCCTCTGACATAAGTGTTCTTCTCTGCCATCTCTGCTCAGCTAAATTCTGACCATCTGTATTATTTTTAATTAGGTTCAGCTATGTAAAACTCAAAACAACAGGGGTCTGAACAAGATAAGAGTTTATTTAACTCTTTCATTTAATACATTTAAAGGTAGTCAGAATAAGATTGCAAAGGTAATCTATGGCTTCATAGAAATGAGACCCTTCTAGTTTATTGTTCTGCCATGGGCTTCTTCCATTCCCAACTTTACTTCATCGTCCAGGATGGCTGCTGAAGCTCCAGCTATTACATTCTCATTCTAGTCATGAGGAAGGAAGAAACCCGGAAGAAGAGCCTGTCTCCTCCTTGTAAGGGGACTCTCCGAAAATCACACACACACACACACACACCATTTTATTGATGTGTGTGTCATTCGATGAAACTTAATTACATGCAAAAGGATCTGCCTATAGAAGAGGGATAGTTGTGACCATTGGTGCAAGCAATTTTCCAAAGAACTGTAGTCTTTATTCTGTGTGTGTGGCAGGGGGTGAGGACCCAGCTAAAAACTAGGCATTCTATTACTATAGAGGTAGATGGGAATAATATTGGGAGACAGCCTGCATTTTCTATGACACCAATTTTTCTAGCTCAGTTCGAAACGTACTTTCTCCTCCTAGAAGCCCTTCCTTGAATCAGCAAACTAGCATTCTGACCACAAAAGGCTTTTACTTGTATGTTTTAGGCTTTTAACTACCTAGAGGGATGCTGGTCCGTCCCTCTCTGTACAGGATGATAGAAAGTGAGCCCTTAGCCATCCTCTGAAGCCTCCATGAGCCTTGGGTCCATCTTTACTAAGATACTGACATTTCTGTTGAAATGAGTAACTTTGCTATTTGAAAGTAACAAATATCAGGTTTAAACAGCAGAAGAATGGAACTTTTACTCTAGTTTCCAGAAAACCCACAGGAATCTACATGATCCAAGGATAACAGGTCAAATACTAAAATCTGGAAGGAATCCCTTAGCACCCAGGGCATAAATAGAAATATACACTCCTCATCAGAGAAGGTGTTGGAACTAGTCCATGGACCCGCTGGCATTTTCTTTTTCCCTTTGTAATTTTTTTTTTCCCTCTCAATATGACTGGAATATAAATGAGTAGCCTAGAGTCCTTCTGGTTAACAAGGTTCTCATTTGGGAGGTTGCAGCCTAGGAGGCTATTAAAAAGAGAAAGAAAAGCTTCTTCTATAAACATTTCCTGCCAGCTGCTGAGGGCTGAAGGGGAAGGAGGGTGTCTGGATGACAGCACAGAACAGGACCATTAAGGGAAGAAAATCTGTTAAGAGTAAGAATTCTTGGTCCGTGTCTCTGGTAGATGATCCATGAATAGAAGTCCAACAAGTGGAAAAGAAAACCCCCAGGGTAGGAAGAACAAGGGGAAGGGAGCTTTCTGCTGATTCAAATAGGCCACAGCTGTCCACGGTACAGCATGAGATAGAAATCTGGACAGGTGCTTCCAAAATGCTTAAGACTAAATACCCAGACTTTGAATCTGAAGGAGGGCTGACCTCTTGCCTCAGCATTCTCCATCAATTCCTAGAAGAAGAAGAAGAGCTTGCATTTGCTGGGTTATCACTGTATTCCAGCAGCACCACGTTAAGCACCTTACATGCATTAATTATCTCTAGTAACCTTCACTGGGTCTTCCCTGTATCTCAGTTGGTAAAGAATCTGCCTGTAATGCAGGAGACCCTGGTTTGATTCCTGGGTCAGGAAGACCCCCTAGAAAAGGAATAAGCTACCCACTCCAGTAATCTTGGGCTTCCCTGGTGTCTCAGATGGTAAAGAATCCACCTGCAATGCAGGAAAACTAGGTTCAGTCCTTGGGTTGGGAAGATTCCCTGGAGAAGGGAACAGCTACCCACTCCAATATTCTTGCCTGGAGAATTCCATGAAAAGAGGAGCCTGGCAGGCTACAGTCCATGGGATTGCAAAGTCAGGCACAACTGCACAGCTTCCACAAAGAGTCAGACATGACTTAACAACTGAACAGCAATAACATGACTGAACAACTTTCACCAGAGTGCCATCAGGCTGGAGCTAAGATTATCCCCATTTTATCAATTTTACCAATGGACCTGGTGATGCTCCTAACTTGCCCAAGGACACTAGGTGAACAAGCAGAAGAACTAGAGTTGGGAAACAAGTTTTTCTCATTACATAGGCCATACGCCTAGACCTGTGTACCATCCCAAAGAAAGAGTATGCCAGATCTCATCAGAGAATCTTTTATCTTCAAGAGTATCCAGAGGAGGACACTGCTGGTGGAGGACCATCTTTTTCACTGAAGAGCTCCTGAACTTTGGGGAAAGACATTGGAGAATCTGTAAATGAGAATTAAGCAACAACAACAATAATAAATGGAGTAATTACATTGTGCCAGGCACTGGGCTGTTACATATATTATTTCAGTTAATCCTCTGATTTCCCTGGTGGCTCAGACGGTAAAGTGTCTATCTACAATGCGGGAGACCTGGGTTCGATCCCTGGGTTGGGAAGATCCCCTGGAGAAGGAAATGGCAACCCACTCCAGTACTCTTGCCTGGAAAATTCCATGGATGGAGGAGCCTGGTAGGCTATAGTCCATGGGATCACGAAGAGTCGGACATGACTGAAAAACTTCACTTTCTTCCCTTTCTTTTTCAATCTTCTGACAAAAAAATTATCATCCCCATTTTAAAGATGAGAAACCAATGGTACAGAGAAGTGAAGTCACATGGCCAGGATATCAGTCAAGGAGCAGCAGAGCTAAAATTCTAATGCGGGTTTGAAGCCAAAGAACAAGCTCATTTCTTGTCCCTGGGTACCTCTCTTTACAAGTGGGTGATTCAGTCAGTCACTATTTTATTTACTCTTCAAATATAAATTCACATTCACTGTATTTGGGGGTCAAAAAAATTATCATCCCCATTTTAAAGATGAGAAACAATGGTACAGAGAAGTGAAGTCACATGGCCAGGATATCAGTCAAGGAGCAGCAGAGCTAAAATTCTAATGCGGGTTTGAAGCCAAAGAACAAGCTCATTTCTTGTCCCTGGGTACCTCTCTTTACAAGTGGGTGATTCAGTCAGTCACTATTTTATTTACTCTTCAAATATAAATTCACATTCACTGTATTTGGGGGTTTTTAGAAAGAAAATCTTTCTATTTCCGTGTGACTAAAGGAGAATAATATTTGCTGGGGTAGAGAGGAAATCAGGAAGGGAGGGGATCATTGAGACAAGGTGAGAAGCATATAACATCTCAACGTAGGCAGTGGGTCTAACATCTTTGATAGGAAGTCAGTTGGGGCATGGCTGAACTGGGCACAGGCTGGATGTGACACAGGGTCAGAAGTGGGGGATACAGGTAAGAAGAGACAGGAATGGAACCGAGGAGAAGAGTGGTGCCATGACCGTGGCTGAAGATTGGGGGTGGGCAGGGACAGGTCTCTGAGGTATCACGATGGTAAAACCTGGGAAACTGGGCTCAGAGTGCCTGATGCAAACCCCAGCCTCTTCCATATGACTCTATCTCAAGCCCTTTTCCTCTCTGAGGTTTACTTTCTTGGTCAGGAAAAGAGGGACAAGTACCATTCCCTCTCACAGTTGTTGTGAGTGTCAAATGAGAAAATGAAAGTAAATACTTGGCAGGGTGTCTGACTCCCTGCTCAGCTACACAGAGATTATTCCTGTATCATAATCTGGGCTCTGCTAAATCTGAAATAGAAACAGGGAGAGTAAGGTCTATGGTAGTAATAGGAATAATAATAACAATAACAACTTATTCTAGTATGTATTCAGAGAAGGCACTGGTACCCACTCCAGTCCTCTTGCCTGGAGACTCCCATGGATGGAAGAGCCTGGTGGGCTGCAGTCCATGGGATCGCTAGGAGTCAGACGTGACTGAACGACTCCACTCTCACTTTTCACTTTCATGCATTGGAGAAGGAAATGGCAACCCACTCCAGCGTTCCTGCCTGGTGGGCTGCCGTCTATGGGGTCGCACAGAGTCAGACACGACTGAAGTGACTTAGCAGCAGCAGCAGGACATATTAGTTATCTATTGGAGTGAAGGTGTTAGTCACTCAGTTGTGTCCAACTCTTTGTGACCCTCTGGACTATAGCCTACCAGGCCCCTCTGTCCATGGAATTCTTCAGGCAAGAATACTGCAGTGAGTAGCCATTCCCTTCTCCAAGGGATCTTCCCAACCCAGGGATTGAACCCAGGTCTTCTGCATTGCTGGAGAAGGCAATGGCACCCCACTCCACTACTCTTGCCTGGAAAATCCCATGGGCGTAGGAACCTGGTAGGCTGCAGTCCATGAGGTCTCGAAGAATCAGACATGACTGACTTCACTTTCACTTTTCACTTTAATGCATTGGAGAAGGAAACGGCAACCCATTCCAGTGTTCTTGCCTGGAGAATCCAAGGGACAGGGGAGCCTGGTGGGCTGCCTTTTATGGGGTTGCAGAGTTGCACACAACTGAAACGACTTAACAGCAGTAGCAGCAGCAGCTTCTGCATTGCAGGCAGATTCTTTTCTATCTGAGCCACCAAGGAAGCCTCAGGTATCTAACAAATGGCCCCAAAACTTACCAACTTAAAACAATAAACAGTTATTATCTCACAGCTTACGTGGATCAGGAATCTGGGTTTAGTTCATCTGGATGCTCCTGGCACAATATCTCTCATGAATTTACAATTAGTCATCAGATACTGTGATTCCACTTGAAGGTTCACCTGAGGATCTCCTTCCAAGCACATTTATGTGGTGGTTGGTGGGCACTGGCCCCTCGCTGCATGGATCTCTCCACAGGATTGATTCATGGTATAGTAGCTGCCTTCCCATGAGACCAGCAACCCAAGAAAGAGCACCCAAGACAGAAGAAATAGTTTTTTTATAACCTAATCTCACAAGTGACGGTCTTCCCCAGTGGTGCAGTGGTAAAAAAAAATCTGCCTGCAATGCAGGAGATACAGGAGACACTGGTTCGATCCCTGGGCTGGGGAGATCCCCTGGAGGAGGGCATGGCAACTCATTGTAGTATTTTTTCCTGGAAAACCCCGTGGCGAGAGGAGCCTGGCAGGCACGGTTCACAGGGTCACAAAGAGTTGGACACGACTGAAGTGACTGAGGATGCACACTCAGAGGTGACAGCCCATCACTTTGGCCATATTGAATTCATTAGCAGAAAGTCCAGCCCATCCTAAAGCGGAGGCTATTATACAAGGACATGAATACCATAATGTAAGGATAGCTAGGCGCCTGCCACGTGGTGTATTTAGTAAGATCATGAAACCTTCAGTCATCCTGTCACCTAATCTCTTAACATATGACCTGCTTTCTCACTGAAAATGATGTTGAAAATTGAGTTCTCAATCATTCTCAAGAATATGGAATCAAGGTGAAAATGTAGTTTTCAAACTTTTGGTGACATAAACATATTCCCAGTTAAAATCTTTTTCAGTGGAAGAATGGATAAACATACTGTTTTATACTTATAAAATCAAATACTACTCAGCCAAAGTTTAAAACCAGAAAAGAAGTACAGATATACCTAACTACCCAGATGAGAAGCCAGAGCATCATTTTGAATGAAAGACTTCTAACACAAGTGTCCATTCTGTATGGGTGCATTTACAGGCGACCCCAGGCAGGAAAATGTAATGTATCATGACAGAAATCCATCAGTGGTTGCCTGAGACAAAGAGTGGGGGTTTATATGTGAAATAGATCGCCAGTCCAAGTTCGATGCGTGAGACAGGGTGCTCAGGGCCAGTGCACTGGGATGACGCTGAGGGATGGGATGGGGAGGAAGGTGGGAGGGGGGTTCAGGATGGGGGACACGCGTACCCCCATGGCTGATTCATGTCAGTGTATGGCAAAAACCACTACAATATTGTAAAGTAATTAGCCTCCAATTAAATTAATTAAAAAAATTTTTTAAAGACAAGAGGTTTAAGGATAAGCTGGAAAGAAGTACAAGGGAATCTTTGGGATGATAAAAATGCTCCATATCCTCACTGTTGAATCTCATTAAACTATACACTTTAAATGGTACCTTTTAGGGACTTCCCTGATGGTCCAGTGGTTAAGACTCCATGTTCGCAATGCAGGGAGCATGGGTTTGATCCATGGTCGGGGAACCAAGATCCTGAATGCCACATTTAGTGATTGTAAAGCTGAAAAATACCAAACTGTTCTGACCACAATAAGGATGTGTGCCCATCCTATCCTAAGTAAACAAATAAGAGGGCTGTGGATAGTTCAGGGCTGATGGTGTACATCGAAGCACAGAGCATAATCCAAGGCTGGGGGCCAGCTCTCCAAATAAAACATGGGGAAAGACCGAGAGTAGTCCTTCCACCCGTTTCTGTGTGAAGTCGCTGTACGCACACCCCTTTTACACCTTTGATAAAAGCCTACCTTAGTTCTCACAGTTTCTGAAGTAAGCTGTGCCTTGCAAAGGAAAGAAATACTTTTCTTCTTTCTTTTTCTCTTTCCTTCTCTTTCTCCTTCCCTCCCTCCATCCTCTTTCTCACTCCCTTTACCTCTTGATTCAACTCTCCCTATGCCCTTCCTTTCCTTCCTTCCTATTTCCACACATCAGATCAGATCCTAGTTACTATTCTATAGCTTTTCTCCCACTTTATAACTTTATAACTCTTGGACAACAGATTATATAGATCTGCCTAACACTTTTTTCTCACGCTGCTTATTTAACTTATATGCAGAGTACATCATGAGAAACGCTGGGCTGGAAGAAGCACAAGCTGGAATCAAGATTGCCAGGAGAAATATCAGTAACCTCAGATATGCAGATGATACCACCCTTATGGCAGAAAGTGAAGAGGAACTCAAAAGCTTCTTGATGACAGTGAAAGTGGAGAGTGAAAAAGTTGGCTTAAAACTCAACATTCAGAAAACGAAGATCATGGCATCTGGTCCCATCACTTCATGGGAAATAGATGGGGAAACAGTGGAAACAGTGTCAGACTTTATTTTGGGGGGCTCAAAAATCACTGCAGATGGTGATTGCAGCCATGAAATGAAAAGACGCTTACTCCTTGAAAGAAAACTTATGACCAACCTAGATAGCATATTCAAAAGCAGAGACATTACCTTGCCAACAAAGGTCCATCTAGTCAAGGCTGTGGTTTTTCCAGTGGTCATGTATGGATGTGAAAGTTGGACTGTGAAGAAAGCTGAGCACCAAAGAATTGATGCTTTTGAACTGTGGTGTTGGAGAAGACTCTTGAGAGTCCCTTGGACTTCAAGGAGATCCAAGCAGTTCATTCTAAAGGAGATCAGTCCTGGGTATTCTTTGGAAGGACTGATGCTAAAGCTGGAACTCCAATACTTTGGCCACCTCATGCGAAGAGTTGACTCACTGGAAAAGACTCTGATGCTGGGAGGGATTGGGAGCAGGAGAAGAAGGGGACGACAGAGGATAAGATGGCTGGATGGCATCACCAATGTGACGGACATGAGTTTGAGTGAACTCCGGGAGTTGGTGATGGACAGGGAGGCCTGGCGTGCTGCGATTCATGTGGT
>SJYC01051897.1:0-27379 GCA_006408675.1 Madoqua kirkii
TGGGGTCGCTAAGAGTCAGAAATGACTGAACGACTTCACTTTCACTTTTCACTTTCATGCATTGGAGAAGGAAATGGCAACCCACTCCAGTTTTCTTGCCTGGAGAATCCCAGGGACGGGGAGCCTGGTGGGCTGCCGTCTATGGGGTCGCACAGAGTCGGACATGACTGAAGCGACTTAGCAGCAGTACATAAATGGGATGGTTAATTTCCTGTGTCAACTTGAGTGGGCTAAAGAATTTCCCAGATTGCTGATAAAATATTATTTCTGGGTGTGTCTGTGAAGGTGTTGCCAGAAGAGATAAGCATTTGAATCAGTAGACTGAATAAAGAAGATCGCTCTTACCAACTCAGGTAGGCATCATCCAATACTTGAAAGCCTGAACAGAACAAGAAAGTAGAGGAAGAGAGAATTCATTCTCCCTGCTTGAGTTAGATCAAACATCTTCTCCTGCCTTTGGACACTGGCACACTTGACTCTTGGGCATTTGAACTTACACCATCGACCTTCTGATTCTCAGACCTTCTGGTTCATTACTCAGTCATAATTTCTGCTTCTCTACCTGGCTGACTGCAGATCATGGGACTTCTCAGGTTCCATAACCAAGTGAGCCAGTAACTATAATAAATTTCCTCTGGTATAATCTTAATGGTTCTATTTCTCTAGCAAGCCTTGACTAATACAATAGATTTTTTTTTTAATCTTTAATGATAAATACCAAGTATTTATGGTGGTTATTTCTGGGTAGTGGAATTTTAACTGTTTTTAATTGGCTTCTTTATTAATCTTTGTAGTTCCAATGCCACTCAGTTCTACACTAATTCATACAAGATGCTTAGAAAATATTTTGTTGAAGAGGTGAAAAAATATTTCTAGTGTGTGTTTAAGCTACAGCATGAGGGGTTTCATTTGGATATAAGGAAAGTATTTCTACCATAATGGGCATTAAACACAAGAAAGTATAATTAGAAGAGCATCTGGAATCACTTTTCCTGAAGATATTTTTTTAAAGAGTGGATTCATCCTATGATCATGAAATGAGCAAGATTTTCTTTAATATGTCACAAATCCAGGAGCTGTCAAAAAAAATACATTCATACATTTGATTACATTAGAGTTTTTCCTTTTTAATATAAACTTATTTATTTTAATAGGAGGCTAATTACTTCACAATATTGTATTGGTTTTGCCATACATGACATGTGTACATGTGTTCCCCACCCTGAACTCCCCTCCTAGCTCCCTCCCCATCCCATCCCTCTGGGTCATCCCAGTGCACCAACACCAAGCACCCTGTCTCATGCATCGACCTGGACTGGTGAATCATTTCATATATGATAATATGCATGTTTCAATGCCATTCTCCCAAATAATCCCATCCTTGCCCTCTCCCACAGAGTCCAAAAGACTGTTCTATACATCTGTGTCTCTTTTGCTATCTCACATACAGGGTTATTGTTACCATCTTTCTAAATTCCATATATATGTCTTAGAATACTGTATCAGTGTTTTTCTTTCTGGCTTACTTCACTCTGTATAATAGGCTCCAGTTTCATCCACCGCATTAGAACTGATTCAAATGTATTCTTTCTAATGGCTGAGTAATAGTCCATTGTGTATATGTACCACAGCTTTCTTATCCATTCATCTGCTGATGGACATCTGGGTTGCTTCCATGTCCTGGCTATTGTAAACAGAGCTGCAGTGAACACTGGGGTACATGTGTCTCTTTCAATTCTGGTTTCCTCGATGTGTATGCCCAGCAGTGGGATTGCTGCGTAGTATGGCAGTTCTATTTCCAGTTTAAAGTTTTCCTGAGAAGTCAGTCTGTGGCTTCCCCAGTGGCTCAGTTGGTAAAGAATCTGCCTGCTATGCAGGGAACCCAGGTTCAATCCCTGGGTAGGGAAGATCTCTTGGAGGAGGAAATGGAAACCCACTCCAGTATTCTTGCCTGGAGAATTCCATGGACAGAGGAACCAGGCAGGTACTGTCTGTGGGATCGCAAAGAGTCGGACACGACGGAGCAATTAACTTTCACTTTCACAAAGTCTACAGGCTGCAGATCACCATGAAAAATCAAAATACACATAACGAATCAGGAAATAATGTTTGTGAAGCTTAGCATAGAAAAAGATATGTATAATGCATAAAATCAGTAAGAAAAAAAGCAGACCAATAGAAAAATGGGTAAAAGATAAGGATAATTTATAAGAATAGAAATACAAATGATTCTCATACAAATGAAAAACCACTCTATGTCTTCATAATAAAAGAAACTCAAATTAAAACTGTGTTGAGATGTCAATTTTCACCTGTCAGATTCCCCAAATTAAAAAGAACCTGATAATCAACATTGGTTGATGCAACTGTAAGGAAATAGACACTCTCAGTGATCACTGGGGATGGGGTGTAAATTGGTACAGCCTCTGTGGAGGACAATTTGACAAATTCTATTTTTAAAAAGTATATCATTTGCCCACCTATTCCACTTTCATACATTTATTCCACAATGTAGTCACCCATGACCAAATTACACGTGTCAGATTATTGACTGCAGCTTGTTTATAATAGCAAAAGAGTGGAAACAACCTGAGCTATAGCCTCCTGTGCAGTGTACTCTGCAGTTGCAAGAAAAGAAATCAGAAAATTCTCCATATACTGAGGACGGAAACAGCTCTAAGATATATATTTAAGAGAAAGTGGGAGGGAAGCAAATAGCAGAAAAGTGGGCATCTTTTATGGTCAAAAAAAAAAAGGAAAGAACATGTGTACACACATGTGTACATACGTATATGTACATGTATGTTTATATATACAGTTTGGTAGTGTATACATATTTCTAGAATGGTTCATCTGTTGCCCTGAGGGCAGGGGACACGGTAAATTGAAGAGTGGGAGACTTTTCACTGTTTATGCCTTTGTGTGTTTTGAAGTTTTAACCGTGAGAAATATTCAGTTCAATTCAGTCACTCAGTCGTGTCCAATTCTTTGCAACCTCATGAATCGCAGCACACCAGGCTTCCCTGTCCATCACCAACCCACTCAAAAAACTAATGGAGCCTCTTTTCTACTTCAGAACTTTCTATATAGTCTTCTTTCTGTTTTAAGAAAGAGATGCTTTACCTTTAACTTACATGCACATTCACATTCACTCACAAAATCTTCCTCCTGGAAATACCTTGTTCTTCTTCAAGAACTCTGTTCAGATGTCACTTCTTCCAGGAAGTTGTTCCTGACCAGCCCCACCTCCACCACAGAATGTGAGCTCTCTTTGTTATTCCCATTCCCAGTACCTCGTGGCATTTATCACAATTAATGTCCCTTTGTCACTCTTTAATATCTGTCTCCCTCACCAGAGGTGCCACAAGGGGCTGGTTTACTAGTGGGTCCCCAGCACCAAGGTAAACATATGCCACATAAGAATGAGTGTATCAGAGGGCTTTTTCCTTTGAGGGGGGAGTTGTTATGAATGGAATGTCTGGGTCCCCTCAAAATTTGTAAGTTGAAATCCTAACCCTCCTGTGATGGTGCAAAGAGGTGGGGCCTTGGAAGATAATCAGGTCATGAGGGTGCAGCCCTCATGAATGGGATTAGTGCCCTTATGTAAATGAGGCCTCAGAGAGCTAGCTTGCTCTCTCTTCACCATGTGAGGACACAGGAGAAAATGGCCATCTGAAGCCTGGAAGAGGTTTCCCAGGACCCAACCATGCTGGCACCCTGAGGACAGATCTCCAGGCACCAGAGCTGTGGGAAGTAAATGTGCATTGCTCACTGTACTTATTCTGTAGTATTTTTTATAGCACTCTAAGATAGGAGGGAAGAAAGGGAAGGAAATACTAAACAAAAAACATCATGGCAGACAGTAGTCTAAGTGCTTCACATATACTAACACATCTAATCCTCACAACAAATGGGTACTGTTATTACCAACATTTTATGGATGAGGAAAGAGAGGCTGGGGAGAGACAAATGACCTGCCCACGGTCACCAGGAAGGGCCGAGATTCAAACACAGGCAGTCTGGTTGCAGAACCCATGAGCTCAACCCCTGGAGGGAAGGATGGATAGAGAGAGTGAGAGAAGAAAGAAGGAAGAAGGTTCCCACACAGCAGTGGGGTGGGGCATCTGACCATCCCTCCAGCATGGGGCCTTGCTGGGCCAGCAAGTTGCCTGGTCTTTGGGAAGTTACAAGATCACCATTAGTGAAGATTCTATACTATTTATAAAACACTTGCAAACTGAAAATATTGGACCTCAGCAAAGAGAGAGCAGGCCTGAAATATGACAGCTGTCTTGTCTAGAGGAGAAGGTAACACACGTTCTAGATAAATATACTATTTGATGTAGGTTAATAGGCTTCATTGAATTAAAGATGACAGAATAATTACAGCAACAAGCAAAGCAGCAGGGAGACTGAAGGATCTAATTGAGGATAATTCCCGGGCTGGGCAAGATTGGAAGTTTTGACTTTAGGACCACAGACACTTCCCTGAAATTGGAGCTTTATTATTTTTTATTAAGTCAATAGCATCCACTATGATTTGTATGAGTTCTCTGCAAGTCAATAGGAAATCATTTGCAGGACAGGAAATATTAATAAAAGGAACAGAATGAAATGGGAAATAAAAGCAAAGGAGTTCCAATTTCTCAAATAGGATTTGCCCCTAATCCTTAAGATTCAGACTGGATCCTGGAAAGCATAAGTAAGTGGGGATTACATTTGGGTAACCACAACAGCAATAAAAATAGCTATCACGTAGTGATAGGCTCCAGCCAGGCTCTTAAGACCTCTTTGATGTTTTACCCCACTGATTCCCCAACATAATTTTGTGTAGTGGGAATAAATTGTTCCCTTGTTTCATAAGTAAGACAATTGAGTCTCAGAGAGGTACAGTAACTTGTGCAAGACTACACAGCCAGAAATTACCAAAAGGGAGGTTTAAAATTAGAGTTAAGAAAGCAAAGCTTTAGAATAATCCCCAGAAAAGAGTTATTCTGAGGGAAGAGGCAGATTAAAGACTACATCAGGGGAACAGACTCAGGTATAATTCCTGAGGTATACATGAATTCCATTCAGTTTAATAAAGACCTCTGGATATCCACCATGGATCCAACACAGTGCAAATCTCCTGTTGTAGATTGTTTTTTTCAAAGATGGTCAAGACATTAGTGCCCATGCCACATGATCTTAGAAGATGAACTTGATAGTCTTTGTGTTGAATGATGGAGTCCATGATCCCTCTCCCTTGGATCTTGAACCTCAACTACCTCAGTCAATAGGATATAGCAGAAAAGATATTATCTGACTTCTAGAGATAGAGCATAAAAATTCTGCACGTCCTCTTTCCTCTCTTAGGATGCTCACTGTAGGATCCCAGTCACCATGTTGTAAGAAAGTCAACCAGCCCACAAGGGAACAGCAGATGGAGAGGCCACATGTAGATGTTTTTAATAACTGGCCAGCTGAAGTCCCAGCTAACAGTCAGCATGAAACACAGACATGTGACAAAAGGTGCCCCCACATGGCTCCAACTCCTGGCCATCAAGTCACCCTCATCTTTTGACCTTTCCCAATCGAGTTCCTAGACATCATGAAGTAAAATTCTCAACCCAGGGATCCAAGAGAATAATAAAAATTGTTGGGATTGTCCCTAAACATCGGTGTTATTTGTTACATAGAAATGGTAACTGGAAGAGCCCCGACATGAGTAATTTTTTAAGTATATGAAACAGCATCTGCCCTTCTGTCTACTTTGAAAATCAAGACTCTTAAGACGGAAGTTTAATCAACAGACAGTGAACCCTTACACTAAGTGAAATAAGTCAGACAGAGACAGATAAATACTGTAGGATATCACTTATTTGTGGAATCCAGGAAATACAACTAACTAGTGAATATAACCAGAGAAGGCAGTGGCGCCCCACTCCAGTACTCTTGCCTGGAAAATCCCATGGATAGAGGAGCCTGGTAGGCTGCACTCCATGGGGTCGCTAAGAGTCGGACACGACTGAGCGACTTCACTTTCACTTTTCACTTTCATGCATTGGAGAAGGAAATGGCAACCCACTCCAGTGTTCTTGCCTGGAGAACCCCAGGGACGAGGGAGCCTGGGGGGCTGCCATCTATGGGGTCGCACAGTGTCGGACATGACTGGAGCGACTTAGCAGCAGCAGCAGTGAATACAACAATAACAACAACAAAGCTAACTCAAAGATGTAGAGAACAAGTTAGTGGTTACCAGCAGGGAGAGGGGGAAGAAGCAATATAGATGCCAGGGACTAAGAAGTACAAGCTATTGGGTGCAAGATATGCTACAGAGATGTATTTTACAATATGGGGAGTATAGGCAATATTTTGTAATAACTGTAAGTATTTTGTAACCTTTGAAAATTGTGTTAAAAATGAAACTTAATAAAAGACAATGTGCCTCAAAAGAGAGAGAGAGAAGCAAGACACAAAAGGTCACACATTGTATAATCCCATTTACATTCAGAGTGGGCAAATCCACAGAGATAGGAAATAGATCAGTGGATACCAGAGGATGGGGGAGGGGCAGAGGAGAAGTGACTTTAATGGGTAAAGTGCTTCTTTGTAGAGTGATTAAGTATGTTAGAATTAGGCAGTGGTGAGAGTAGAAAAATCTTGTAAGTACAAAAATGGGGTGGAGCCATACAATGGAATATCACTCAGCAATAAAAAGGAACAACGTTCTGATACCTGCTACAACATGAATGACCCTGGAAAACATTATGTTAAAGAGAGAAGCTAGGGACTTTCCTGGTGGTCTAGTGGTTAAGACTTCACACTCCCACGGCAGGGGCCTTGAGTTCGAGCCCATATGCTGCAACTATAGATCCTGTGTGTCCCCATGACGATCCCTCCTGTTGCAGCTAAGACCCAGTGCAGTCAAATAAACAGGTATTTTTTCAAAAAAGAGAGAGAGAAGCAAGACACAAAAGGTCACACATTGTATAATTCCATTTACATTCAGAGTGGGCAAATCCACAGAGATAGGAAATAGATCAGTGGATACCAGAGGATGGGGGAGGGGCAGAGGAGAAGTGACTTTAATGGGTAAAGTGCTTCTTTGTAGAGTGATTAAGTATGTTAGAATTAGGCAGTGGTGAGAGTAGAAAAATCTTGTAAGTACCCAAAGCAACTGAATTTTGTGTTCTTGAATGGTGAATTTTATGGGCTATGAATAATATTTAAATTTTTTTTAAAGCAATGCACCAGGGACCTCTGCAAGAGTGTGGGCTTATAAGCCTTGTGAGTGAGTGGAAGTCGCTCAGTCGTGTCTGACTCTGCAACCCCATGAGCTATACAGTCCATGGAATTCTATAAGCCTTGGGGTCAAGTAAACCTGTGTTGCCATCCAGGGATTTCCAGTTTCCAGGGACTTGGACAGGTTTCTTGATCCTTCAGGGGCTGGGATTATGCATCTGTAAAATGGGAAAAAGAAGACTCACTTTGCAGGACTGTTGTCAAGATTAACAATGCCTGGTCAAAGACTCTACAGAAACAGAAACCCACTCAAGCAGCATCAACCAAACTAAGAATTTTATTAAAGGAATCAAGGACATCTCATAGGAGTCCAGGTCACGAAGGAGAACTTGGCCTCATAAGAAGCTTGAACCAGAAATCTTAAAGCTATCAAACATCAACACTGAGATTCTTTCTGGCATATATGTAATGAGTAGGGGAATTTCATTAAAATTGTTGATTTGTAGAAAATTGAGATTTTGCATGATATTTTAAAGGTAATCCATTAGAGTCACTTAGTTATTGCAAAATAACATTTTTGTAAAGGAGACAATTCGAATACCAAATAAGAAAGGGCTCAGTATACAAGTGGAAGAGTTGAAAGGTAGTTAAGGATCACAAGCTTGGAGCAACAAAATCACCCTCCTGTGACAAATTTAGTTTATGACCTTGGAGGACAAATGGACTCTTCTACAATAAGCAGATATAGTTTCTTATAATACATTTTTTTAAATCTCAAGGTTGTCAGTTAACAAACCTAAGAACACTTAGAACAAATTTTTACTCATTATGGAGAAGTACTTTCCTGTTTTATAAATAAAATTAAAAAGAAAATGAATGTATGTAACAGTGTGTATAACTGAGTCACTTTGCTGTACGGCAGAAATTGACACAACACTGTAAGTCAACTAACTTCAATTTTTAAAAAATTACTAAGGAGCTTAACTTTATGTTGACAAGAGACAAAATTATATATAGATTTACTAAATTTTTTATGGTAGCTACGTTAATATTCAACGGTCTTTATTAAACTGAAGGGGTGGTTCTCAGCCCTGGCTGAAACTTAAAGTCACTGAGTACCTTTTTAAAAATATTAGGACCCAGTCGAAAGGTCTAATTAATAAAGGGCTGGCATGTTCGAGGGAAAGCAAGGAGACCAGTGTGGTGGGAGCATAGTGAATGATGGTGGGAAGGATAGGAGGGGAGGTCATTGATGTAAAGGGGCTAGGATGTGTAGGCTCTTATACACTAATGTGAGGACGATAGACTTTAGGGAAATGGGGAGCCACTGCAAAGGCTTGGGGTGGGGTGTACTTGGCTACAGGTAAATCCGATTGAGTCAGCTGAAAGAAAATGGAAATTATTGGTTTTAAACCTGTGGGTGGTGCCCATCTAAGTTTCAACATTATTCTCTCTGTCTCTCCACCACCACCCGTATTCATGAGCTTAGTTTAATGAAACAGCTGCCATATCGTCTGCTGCTGTGTGGAGACAACCACCCAGCAAGGAGCTGAGAGCAGCCTCTGACCAACAGCCAGCTAGGGACTGAAGCCCTCAGCCCAGACTCTCAAGGAGCTGAGTCCTGCCAACAATCGTGGGATCTCAAAGCCCCACCCCAAGCCCTTCCTGGTGACAGCTGTACCCTAGCAGACTCCTGACTGCGCCTGTGGGAGAATCTGAGTCCAAGCATCTCTCACAGGCTCAGTTGCACCCAGAAACTTGACCCACAGAAGCTATGTCATTTGAAACTGCTAAATTTGGGGGTGATTTGCTTTGCAGTAATAGTAAACTAATACAGGACTTAGACCAGGATAATGATGGTAAAGTAGAAGACAAATGAGTCAGTTTGGGGTGTACTGTGGATGCTGAAATGATGGATTTTAGAGATGAATTAAATGGGGAGGAATCAGTGTGAACACTAGAATTCTGTCCAGAAACTGTAAATGGTGGTGCCATTTGCTGAGATGGAGAGGAATAAAACATGAACAGGTTTGAAAGAGAGAAATAATTTTCTTCTCAGCACCTTAGTTTGCCTGTAAGACAAGAGCAGTCAGCTATGCAAGCCTAGAGTTCAGAGGAAATGGGGTGCCTGTCTGTTCACTAAGCCTCAGTTCTCTTTTCTCTCAGTTAGAAAAGGCCTTCCAATCTCCCATCCCCTCTGTTCTCAGGAAAGTGTTCCAGAACCGAGGTGAGCCTAACCCCTAGCCAGACTGTTACTGTTCAGTCACTCAGTCGTGTCCAACTGTTTGTGACCCCATGGACTGCAGCACGCCAGGCTTCCCTGTCCTTCACTATCTCCAGGAGCTTCTTCAAACTCATGTCCATTGAGTTGGTGATGCCATCCAACCATCTCATCCTCTGATGTCTCTTTCTCCTCCTGCCTTCAATTTTTCCCAGCATCAGGGCCTTTTCTAATGAGTCAGCTCTTCGAATCAGGTGGCCAGAGTATCAGATCTTCAGCTTTAGCATCAGTCCTTAAAATGAATATTCAGGACTGATTTCCTTTAGGATTGACTGGTTTGATCTCCTTGCTGTTCAAAGGACTCTCAAGAGTTTTCTCCAGCACCACAGTTCAAAAGCATCAATTCTTTGGCACTCAGCCTTCTTCATGGTCCAACTCTTACACCCATACATGACTACTGAAAAACCCATAGCTTTGACTGGATGGACCTTTGTCAGTAATGTCTCTGCTTTTTAACATGCTGTATAGCCAGGTAGACCAGACAATCTGGAATCACCACTCAGTTAAGCATCTTTAACCACATGCATCTAAAAAGTTGCCAAGAGAGAATGGAGTAGGTGTGCAAAACAGAATCAGAGATGGCAAACACCTCACCTAGAGACAGAGAAACGAGCAGATGCCTTGGCCCCTGCCTGCCAATCTGAGCTCTAGTGCCTGTGAATTCCATGAGATGGCCACGTTTTCATAGAAATTTCCCTTGGTTCTTAAGCTACTTTGATGCTATCAGAGCCTTGAAAAGATAACAATAAAAATAGTTACATATTTGTACCTGCAGATCAGGATTTCCATAATGCCTCACAAATAAGATCAGCTATTTGGAAGTCCCCGGTACAAAATACTGTGCAAAACGAGCTATTGTCATTACTTCTGTTATGCCTCATCCTATTCTTTTAAAAATATCTTTGGATTCACTAAGTAGATGTAGTGTCCAAACTTCAAACATCAGAAAAGCAGCAGGAGAGTAGACCAGAGATTCAGAACTGTGCTGTTCAGTACAATAGCCACTGGCCATACGCAGCAGCTGAAATAAAATAAAACTTTAACTGCCAGTTGAACTAGACACATTCAAAGTGCTCAGTAATCACATGTGTCTGTGTGGTTACCAATCTGTAAGTGAGTATATATTAATAGAACATGTCCATTGTTACAGGAAGGGTGGTTTTTATTGGGTCAGAACACTCTTACCCAGGAATTAAGAACACATTGTCAAAAAGCAATTCCGGAAGATGACATCAATAGACTGGGAATTTGTCCCAAATCAAATCTCAAACTTGCACATAACTTTTTCTAAAAATGTAACATTTTTTAGCTTACCTAGTTTCATTTATATGTACATATCCAGCTGCGGGGCTTCCCAGGTGGCACTCTGTTCAGGTCAGTTGCTTAGTTGTGTCCGACTCTTTGTGACCCCATGGACTGCAGCACACTAAGCTTCCCTGTCAATCCCCAACTCTGAGCTTGTGCAAACTCATGTCCATCAAGAAGCTGATGGACTCAACCATCTCATCCTCTGTCTTCTCCCCCTCCTGCCTTCAGTCTTTTCCAGCATCAGGGTCTCTTCCAGTGAGGCAGTTCTCCGCCTCAAGTGGCCAAAGTATTGGAGCTTCAGCATCAGTCCTTCCAATGAATATTCAGGACTAATCTCCTTTAAGATTGCCTGGTTTGATCTTCTTGCCGTACAAGGGACTCTCAAGAGTTCAAAAGCATCAGTTCTTCAGAGCTCAGCTTTCTTTATGGTCCAGCTCTCACATCCATACATGACTACTGGAAAAACAATAGCTTTAACTAGATGGACCTTTGTTGGTAAAGTAATGTCTATGCTTTTTAATATGTTGTCTAGGTTGGTCATATCTTTCTTCCAAGGAGCAAGTGTCTTTTAATTTCATAGCTGCAGTCACCATCTTCAGTGCTTTTGGAGCCCATGAAAATAAAGTCTGTCACTGTTCCCACTGTTTCCCCATCTATTTCCCATGAAGTGATGGGACCAGATGCCATGATCTTAGTTTTTCCTCTTTCACTTTCATCAAGAGGCTTTTTAATTCCTTTTGCTTTCTGCCATAAGGGTGATGTCACCTGCATGTCTGAGGTTATTGATATTTCTCCTGGCAATCTTGATTCCAGCTTGTGCTTCATCCAGCCCAGCACTTCTCATGATGTACTCTGCATGTAATTTAAGTAAGCAAGGTGACAATATACAGCCTTGACATACTCCTTTCCAAATTTGAAACCAATCTGTTGTTCTATGTCCAGTTCTAACTGTTGTTTCTTGACCTGCATACAGTTTTCTCAGGAGGCAGGTAAGATGGCCTAGTATTCCCTTCTCTTTAAGAATTTTCCACATTTTGTTGTGATCCACACAGTCAAAGGCTTTAGCATAGTTAATAAAGCAGAGTAGGTGGCATTAGTAATAAATTATCCACCTGTCAATACAGGAGACACAAGAGACACAGGTTCAATCCCTAGGTCAGAAAGATGCCCTGGAATAGGAAATGGCAACTCACTGCAGTGTTCTTGCCTGGAAAAGTCCATGGACAGAGGAGCCTGGTGGGTTATGGTCCATGGGGCTGCAAAGAATTGAACATGACTGAGCGACTGAACACATTCAGTATGTACCACTGGTTTGAGTAAAAATCCCAGGTAAGTCCTACTCACCACATGAAATCACTTTCAGTTTGACCTCATTCTGTTTCATTTTCCCAACTTAAACCAACATCATCTCATTCCAGGTTTCCAGCTACACAAGACTTAATGACCTCTGCCTGATGGTATCTGAGATTGGGAATACAGCTAAACTGGACCTCTTTCAGAAATTTCATTCACATGTTTACAAAAAGTCCACCTTCTTCTTTACCCTTTCAAAGTGGAGTGGGGTGGAATTAAGGCTCGCAACGAGAAATTCCATCACTATACAAAGACCAGGCAAAAGAAAAGGCAACTTAAGAAACAGACAGACAGCCACACAGAGGTGTTAGGGAGATCACCATGCAGCCCCATCCCAGGGAAGAATATGCCGTTTTGACAATCATCAAGCCCTTTTCTGGAGAAGATGGTGTAAATGTTAGAGTCTGCCTTTTATTGTGCATGTAATCCATCAGAATGGTTGTATCGTGTTTATGTGCATTATCTCAATCTTCACAGCAACTGTGGATGGTAGTGATTATTTCCATTTTAGAGATGAAGAAACTAATCTTGAAAAGATTTGTAACTTGTTTGACTTCACACAGAAATGGCAGAGCCAAGAATCCCACCAAGGGTCTTTGACTCCAGAAACAGCATAAAAACCCACTAAACTAACTGACTAAACTAACACATTCCTCTCCTGTAACAATGGTAAATAAACCATAAACTCAGACACTCTGGTGTATGTAAATTTATATAATTCTTTATACTGAAGTTCTTTCAGAGTTTAGTGACCAAGCGAATTATCAACCAGGGGCAGTATTTTCCCTTCACTAAGGCCTGAACACTAGTTTCTATGATTTAAAAAAAAAAACTACTGTTAAGACTCCTTTTATAATAGTAAGTGGTCATGATTTTCTTTTTTCTTTCCTGTTTTCTTTTTTCCATTCTGAGGGGAATTGTCTGTTAGTGTTTGGTTTAAAAGTTCAAAAACAACATCCATGACTTTGAACAATGGGTTAAAAGAATTGCCCACAGATGAAATGAACAAAGAAACAAATTATAGAAAAACATTCAAACAAAAATTCCTTCCAGAAATTTTCATGGGAAAAGTCAGAGCTGTAACTTAGTCTGTCCACCCAAAGCCTTCTCTTTTAACATTTTACTTCTGTTTATGTGTTTTACATTATTTCCCAATTGCTTTCATCTTCAATATTTCTTGGTATTTCAATTCCTCCATTTCCTTCTTTATAAAAAAGGAGGTAACAAAGTGTGTATCCCAGTATCTGGTACACAATAAGGGCTAGCTATGCAGCACTTCAGTGATAGAACTGTTGCTATTCATATTAGCATTCATTCATTCAACAAGCACCTAAGTAGAACACAGCAAAATCAAATCCAATATTCCATCCAACTCTAGTTCTAAAGACACAGTGGAGGATCCAGAATTTCTATATATGTGAGCAGTGGAGCTGGAAGAAGAAAGTGGGACTCCTGTCTGGAAACAGTTATGAAGGGGCAGCTGGTGGACTCTGGAGGGATCTAAAGCCACTCTTCTGCTGCTGTTACTCAGTTCTTTCAGACGAAGCAAGTGCTGTTACCATCATTTGACAGAAGAGAAATTTGCGTTGGCAGAGCCTAAGTGACTTCTCAAAATTGCAAGACTTACATATGGAAAATCAGACTCACTACAAGGTACTAAGCTGCATTAATTAGGGCAGGGACTTTTGCCCATCTCGATTAATGTCTATCTCTATGGCATAGAGCCAGCACTTGAGCTAAATCAGGTTCCCAAGAAGCCAAGCCTCAAACAGAGATTCTCATATCGTGCTTTATTAATGGAAAGGGAGTGAGGGAGATGAGAGAAGAGAGCAAAAGAGGGTGGGTATGGAGAGCGAAAGAGGAAGATATGGATTCATTGGAAGCCTAGCCTCATTCTGATCCCTTGGGGAGCTCTGGAGCATGAATGACATCATGGTTTTCCAACCTGCCTCTGGAGACAGTCTTTTGTACGCCCTCTCCATTGGCAGTGGGCCACCCTCGGGTGGGAGGGGTTCAAGATAACGTTCTGGGCATTGCTGAGCATCATCAGCTGAGCACACTCACAGCCGCTAGAGGATGAGTGACTTGGCCTCTTCAGTGGGAGCTGGGTAGGAAGCCAATAGTGTCTGGGGAAAATGCTCAATAAATATTTATTGGATGAAGACTCATAACTAGAACACAATTCTACTCTCTCTGCGTGCTTTCTCTATACATAAGACAGAACTTTTGCCGTACAAAATGTCACAATCGTTGTCTCTAATTTAAGAACCTTCCCCAGCATGACTCAACAGTATCAAGCACAACTCTGCTGGCAAAGGTCACATTGGACCAGGTTGTCTTGCCATTTTGGAGGAGGAAGAACATAGCTGTTGAGGCTTGAAGTTATGAAATAAGACCTTCACCCATCAGCCAAGGCCACTACAAATTAACAGTTGCATTGGAATTTTGTTTGACAGCTGGATAAAGCCAATTCACATCAAGGGAACAGAGATATAACACAGAAAGTCCTATGAAACTCCCATAGAAACTAGACTTTTATTTCCCAAAGAGAGTATTTGCTTCTTACATTCTCTGCTGCTCCTGAGCTAAGAAATCAAACTGGGGACCATATACCTTTCATACCAGGTCAATAGTAAAGCAGGAAAGTGTGGTATAATTGTTTCTGGCAGGAGGAACCAAGCCAACTCTTTCTAACTTTTTCCTTTTAATCACACCCATTTTCCACTAGGTTCTGGCTCCACTAGGTTCTGCCCTGCCATTCCAATTAGAGCTGCTCCTTGCCTCCTCCTACAACCAGGCTGTTCTTTCTCTTCTCCATCTCACAAACAAAAATAGCCCTCAGTGGGAAGGCAGAATTGCAGAGGGATGGGTACAACGGAGTTCTTTCCAAAAAGGAGAGATCCAATCCATTCTCTCACACTGCAGCCAGAGTGAGCTTTGTAAAACTCAAAACCCTTCAACCCAAGGACAAAATGAACAGTCTTTAATAGGGCTTATTGAGGTGGCCACTCACTATCTTCCAGCACCACTGGCTTTCTTTCAATTCCTCAAACACACAGCTCTCCACTCTGCCACAGGGCCTTTGCACATGCAGATCCCATTGCTGGAATGTTTTCATGTCTAACTACTCATCCAGATCAAAGCACAAATGTTCTTTCCCTGGCTTCCCTGTCTCATCCATATTTTGCTCCAGGTTGTCACAGTGCTTTTATTTCATAGCACATCATGGTCTGTTGCTCTAATTTCATATTCTCCAAATGCAGAGACACCAAAAGAAGGTTCTTCTTTTGATGACTATCAAACGTCTATATCTCTTTTTCGATTTCATTCTTGGCTCAGAGGGGAAAGGGATCCACCTTCTTATTTTGGAGATTGGGAGACTGAGGCTCAGGAGGAAGCATTATCTGAGGTCCCATGGTTGGTTGGTTGGTTGGACGGTTTTTCAAAGTGGTGTTGGCTGCTTTCTCCTGAAATATTCAAGCCTTTTCCACACATCTTGTGTTACCCTCACCTTAGCTCTAGAGACTGCTGTCTTTCAGATTGATTACAGACCAGGGAAGAGTAGAACTGAATAAAGAACCACATGGAAACCTCGTCAAGGATATACAGATCTGGCTGTCATCACCACCCCTCTGGGAATTCCCTTTTTGAACTCCCCAAATCATCCAATTTCCCATCCTTCCTTGTGACACCACCTCAAAGCATATCCTTTAAATAATGTAAAATAAAATAACTGATTGATGTAACAGTGATAGCCAGTCCATGTTCAGCACTTACTGTAATGCGCCAAGCCCCATGCTGAGCACATTATGCATCTTAATCCTCTTGCCCCTTTGCAACGGCTCCACAAGGCAGGCTGGGCAGAAGCTGTCATTCTCTTGCCAATGCCACACAGCTGCGGAGCGCAGGAGTCCAATTTCATACCTGGTTTGATCTTCCTCAAAAGTCCATGTGTTACTGGCCAGAGACTGAACCAAACTCATTTTCTGCTGCTTATTGCTCAAAAGTCAATGTTCAAGAGGCAAACGTTGGTGGAAAAAGAAAGATGCTTTTTCAGGAAGATGCTTATTCAGGAAACCTGGGAAGATGGTGGACTAGCATCCCTAAAATCATCTCTGAGATGTTGGTTAGAGAGAAAAAGTGTTTTACAGGGGAAACTGGGAAGTCTCAGGAATATGCAGGTGGGGCTTTGTGTAGAACAGCACATTTGGCTCTGATAATCATCTTGAAATTGGTCAGGCCTTGGTCTGGTTAGCATTGTCTTCTTGTGCATAGAAAGTAGGGTTTATCTTTAACTGCAGAGTAGAAATTTCTGAAGTCCTTCAGGCCAGTTTCTGGAATTTCTTTTTTTAAAATTACTTTATTTATTTTAATTGTTAATTATTGCTAATTATTTCACAATAATAATTGCTAATTATTTCACAATATTGTGGTGTTTTGGCCATACATCGACATGGGTCAGCCATGGTGTACATGTGTGCCCCCATCCTGAACCCTTCTCCCAACTTCCTCCCTACCTCATCCCTCTGGGGTGTCCCAGAGCACCAGCTTTGAGTGACCTGCTTCGTGCATCAAACTTGAGCAAGAGGATATCCTTAAGCAACTAATACATCATAGCTTCCTCAGGCCTAGGTCACAAGTTTTCTAAAATAAATTGAGGCTTCTAATACCACCTTCATTAGGGTGGGATTCAGGCTCCCTTCCTGATTCTTATTTTGGAACCTGGATTCAAATGGACTCTCCATCACATCATGTCACTCTGATGGAACCAGTCCAGGTCTGGGACAGAATGATCCCTTCAATCAAGGGAGTGATCTAGGAGGTCACCATCCACAGCACTCTGTCTTCATGAGCCAAGAGGCCCTAACAGAACAAGCATCAAACTATGAATTAAAAGGCAGCAATACATTTGCAGTAATATGGATGCAGCTAGAGATTACTGTAATAAGTACATCAGAGAGAGAAGAACAAATATCATGTGATATCACTTATATGTGGAAACTAAAATATGACACAAATGAAGCAGAAATAGAATGAAATAGAAGCAAAGACAATAGAGAATAGACTAGTGATTGCCAAGGCAGGGGAGAGGGTTAGATTGAGAATTTGGGATTAGCAAACAGTATATATAAAATGGATAAACAACAAGGTCCTACTATATGTATATATAAACTGAGTCACTTTGCTATACAGCAATTAAGACAGTATTGTAATTCAGCCAACTTCCATAAAAAATACATTTTTTAAAAGTGAAGGACAATACAAAGTCGAATGGAACTTCCAGATTTTAGTTGAAAATCACCAAACATACATAAACTCATGTAAAGAAGCTCCCTCTATAACCAGCACTCGTTGGTTTTATGACTGCGCAGCATCCATTCCAGCATCTTCTTTTGATTGCAGCACCCATGTCTTTTTGGGGGTCTTTTTTAAATGTTTTAGTTTGCATCCAGAAAATTCACTCTTGGGAGTAGCCAGTTCTCCAGGTGTTCACCTGCATGATCAAGACGGAATAGGTCCCCCACCTTCGTACTGCCCCTTTGGAGATCCCATTTCCGCTTCTCCCCATTGGAGCCCACTTGCTGGGTCTGTCATCAATAAACGGAAAGCAAAAGGAGGGACCTGTGTCCCCCCGGATCTGAAGTTCAGGCAGAGGTGGAAACAAAACCATAGCTTCTTTCTCTCTTTTCAGCACTGAGATAAGGAAAGTGCTCAGTTCTCCTACCTAGAACCCCTAATCAGCCCTACTATGTCCTGTTCACCCTTCACACAGTAGCATAAATAAACATCTATTTGATCTTTGTCCCTGCTTCCTGGCTTACAGCTCCTAAAACCCATGAGTGACAGGAGTGTTTTCTATTATTTGTAAGTATCTCCTTTGACCGCAATCGAACTTACGCTATGGAGTGCTTCTGGGTGGGGTCCCTGACAGCTTCAGGATGAGGGCTGGTCCTCAGAAAGACCAAGGGCCTGATTAAAGAGTTGTAACTTTCACACCCACCTGACCTTGGGAGGGAAGAGGAGCCAGAGGCTGATTTCAACCCCCCAGTGGCTGGTGATTTATCAGCGATGCCTCTGCAACAGAATCTTAATTAAAACCCCGAAATAATGGAGTTCAAGGGCTTCCAAATTGGTGAACACATCTGCAGGTGGGGAGGGTGGTGAACTTGTTCCACAGAAACTGAGTTCCTGACACTGGGCATCCCCTCCCACCAGACCTTGCTCTATATACTCTATCTGTAGCCTCTATAATAAACTGTAAGAGTAAGGATAGTGCTTTCCTGAGTTCTGCTGAGTCTTTCTAGCAAACTGTTGAACCCAAAAGGGGGGATCTTGGGAACCCCCAAATCTATGATCACTCCAGCAGAAATGTGGGCGGCCTGGACCGGTGCCTGAAGTACAAGCATTAACCTTTGGGGTCCGTGCCAACCCTGGATAGACTGTGTCCTGTGTGTACCAGTCCAGGCATGTTCCTGGGCTCTGGAGGAAGTACTGTTACAGCAGGGCCCAGGGAGTCACCTGAGCCGCTGCAGAGATCCACGTGCCCGAATCCAACCCCAGAGCCTGACTTCACTGACTGGAGCTCCTTGGGAGATTCGACAGTGCTGCCAGGATTGAGAACCTCTATCTGGGAGGAGACAGCCAAAAGGCTTTCCAATACTAACCGCATCTTTAGAGCAAGGCACTTCAACGTGCTTTGTGAATCATCACGTCAAATGCCTATTGTGATTCAGTAGTTCTGGGATAGGATCTGAGACTCTGTCTTTCTCACAAGCTCCCTATGGCACAGACGCTGCTGGTCCAAGAACCAGGCTTTAGGAGAGCACAGTGAAAACAGTGGGAGCCCCAAGGTGCCCCCTGTAGAAATACCTCATATGAGGGACCCTTGTCTATCACCGTCATAGGGGTTGGGCCCAAATACATCATGTCCACTGCTTCGGGTTCATTTGTTCAACATCTGGGCCGGCCCACAATGGCAGGTCATCACTTCTGCCCAGCTGGATGGCAGAAGGTATCACGAGGGTCATATAAGGAAGCAGACTCTCACTCTGGGCCACCCACAAGCTCCCCCAGCCACAGATCCAGTGAGTCTGAGGCCCTCCCAGGCCTGGTGATTCTCTTTCACCCTTTTCTGTCAAGAGCCCACCCTTGTGCATGAAACATCCCAGCAAAATAAACTCGCTGAGCCTGCCCCCCTTTTCTTGGCACCTGAAGCAATTATTACTTGTCATAAACAAGAACTGCCAGCTGTGAGTAGCATTCAGCTCGCTTTTCTTAAAATGCCTCATAATCGTTTCTCTCTGAGAAGATTTCTCCAGCCCCAGCCCCATGATGTTCCTGCCTAGCCAATCACGGTATAGTCCTGGGCCCCTGTTTTGATAAGATAATCTGTCACTGTCAGTCAGAGAGACCTGAGGCTCTTGCTGCTGGGAGGGGATGGGGGACGGAAGTGCAGCTGAGGCCGAATCTCCCAGAAGCAGCCCCAGAGAGGCCTAGACAAATGTCAACAGACAGAATGAAGCCTGCTCCTTCTCAAACACCTGTAGGCCCTGCCCCGGCCCTGCTTCACACACACACACCCATTTCTTGTTTGTCTCTCTCAAGCGCCATTCAGAGAAAGTGGAGATATGTCTTCCTTTTTTTAAATTTTTTGTACAGTATACAATTCATGGTTTTATTATATTCAAAATTAGGCAATCATAAGCACCAACTCTAGTATTTTGGTCATCTGATGTGAACAGATGACTCACTGGAAAAGTCTCTGATGCTGGGAAAGATTGAGGGCAGAAGGAGAAGAGGGTATCAGAGGAAGAGATGGCTGGATGGCATCAGCGATGCAACAGACATCAACCTGGGCAAACTTTGGTAGATGGTGAGGGACAGAGAGGCCTGATGTGCTGCAGTCCATGGAGTCGCAAAGAGTCGGACATGACTGGGCTACTGAACAACAACAAGCACCATCTAATTTCAGAACTTTTTCATCACTCCGGAAGAAAAAAAAAAAAAACAGCCCTATCAATAAGCAGTCACTCTCCAATCTCCCTCTCCCTATCCCTTAGCAACTATAAATCTACTTTCTGAAAGCATCTCTGTTTTATTTTGTATCGGAGTATAGTCAGTTTAACATTGTGATAGTTTAGGTGAACAGTGAAGGGATTCAGATCCACTCTCCCCCAGACTCCCCTCCCAGCCAGGCTGCCTCATAAGACCGAGTCAAGTGCCAGGTGCTATATGGTAGGCCCTTGTTGGTTATCCATTTAAAATACAGCAGTGTGTACAAGCCCATCCCATCCCTTCTCTCCATTCCCACCCCCGATAACCATAAGCTCATTCTCTAAGTCTGTGAGTGGAGACATCTTCTTGAACTGAAATAAGCTGAAGCCATGAGGGAAAAGTTAGAGGACATTTGGAGAAAAAATGAGGCATCAGTGGTAGCCAACCTTGAAGATGGTCCCCAAGGATTCCCACCCCCAGGTAGTCACACCCCTGTGAAATGTCTCCCCAGCATCAGTCCATGTAATAAATAGAATATGGGTGCATTCCCACAGTCCCTCTTGAATCACTCACTCTAGAGGATCCAGTTGCCACATTGGGAGAGGCCCACGTGGGGAGGAACTGAGGCCGCTAGCAGCCACGTGAATGAAATTGGAAGCAGATTCTGCCCCAGTGGAGCCGTGACGGGCTGCAGCCCTGGTCAACAGCTTGACTGGCATCTGCTGAGAAGCTCTGAGGCAGAGTCACCCAGGTAAGTTGCTCCCAGATCCTTGACACACAGAAGCTATAAGATAATCAATACTTGTTGCTGTAACCTGCTAAATTTGGAATGATTTGTTACAGAGCAATAGATGACTAATACAGCATCCATCTCCAACCAAAGTACAAACAATAGCCTGGGTTCCTTCTATGGCAAGATGTGGTGCCAATCAAAATATTATTCTTCACAGCATCGGACTTTATTTTCACAGCCAGACACATCCACAACTGAGCATTGTTTCCACTTCGGCTCAGCTGTTTCATTCTTTCTGGAGCTATTCATAATTGACCTCTGCTCTCCCCCAGTAGCACACTGGACACCTTCCAACCTGAGGGGCTCATATTCCAGTGTTTAAAGTTTTGCCTTTTCATTCTGTGCATGGAATTCTCCAAGCAAGAATACTGGAGTGAGTTGCCATTTCCTTCTCCAGTGAACCAAGTTTGGTCAGAACTCTCCATGATGACACATCCACCTAGGGTGGCCCTGCATGGCACAGCTCAACTGTGCCATGCAACTGAGCTATGCAACTGGATGTGGTCAAGCAGGAGTTGACAAGAGTAGACACTGACATTTTAGGATTCAGTGAATTAAAATGGACTGAATGGGTGAATTTAATTCAGATGACCATTATACCTACTACTGTGGACAAGAATCCCTTAGAAAAAATGGAGTAGACCTCATAGTCAACAAAGGAAATTGAAATGCAGTACTTGGGTGTGATATCAACAACAACAGATGATCTTGGTTGCTTTCTAAGGCTAACCATTCAACATCATAGTAATCAAAGTACTGATTACTATGTACCCAACTGGGTACCCAACCACTGATGTCATAGAAGCTGAAGTTTATCGGTTCTATGAAGACCTACAACACCTTTTGGAACTAACACACACACACACAAAAAAATATATATATATATGTCCTTTTCATCATAGAGGATTGGAATGAAAAGTTAGAAGTCAAGAGATACTCAGAATAACAGACAAATTTGAACTTGGAATTCAAAATTAAACAGGCAAAGGCTAACAGAGTTTTGTCAAGAGAACACACTGGTCATAGCAAACACCCTCTTCCAACAACCTGAGAGATGACTACACATGGACATCACCAGATGGTCAATATGAAAATCAGATTGATTACGTTCTTTGTAGCCACAGATTGGGCTTCCCTGGTGGCTCTGATAGTAAAGAATCTGCCTGCAATGCAGGAGACCAGGGTTCAATCCCTGGGTTGGGAAGATCCCCTGGAGGAGGGCATGGCAACCCACTCCAGTATTCTTGCCTGGAGAATCCCCATGGACAGAGGAGCCTGGTGAGCTACAGTCTATGGGGTTGCAAAGAGTTGGACTTGACTGAGAGACTAAGCATAGTACAGCACAACAGCACAGCTGAAAATAAAGAAGGACTGTGCAGTCAGCAAAAACAAGGCTTGGAGCTGACAGTGGCTGAGATCATGAGCTCCTTATTGCAAAATTCAGGCTCAAATTGAAGAAAGTAAGGAAAATCACTAAGTCTTCAGGTATGATCTAAGTCATATCCCTTATGATTATACAGTGAAGGTACCAAACAGATTCAAGGGACTAGATCTGATAGACAGAGTACATGACGAACTATGAACGGAAGTTCATAACATTGTACATCCCAAAGAAAAAGAAATAAAAGAAGGCAAAGCAGTTGTCTGAGGAGATTTTACAAATAGCTGAAGTAAGAAGAGAAGTGAAAAGCAAGGGAGAAAGGGAAAGGTATAGCCAACTGAATGCAGACTTCTAAAGAATAACAGGGAGAGATAAGAAGGCCTTCTTAAATGAACAATGAGAAGCAAAAGAGGGGAAAATAGAATGGGAAAGACTAGAGATCACTTTAAGAAAATTGGAGATATCAAGGGAATGTTTCATGAAGGATAGGCACAATAAAGTACAGAAATGGTATGGACCTAACAGAAGTATAAGAGATTAACAAGAGCTGGCAAGAATAAACAAAAGAACTATACAAGAAAGACCTTAATGACCTGGATAACCAGAATGGTGTGTCATTCACCTAGAGCTGGACATCCTGGAGGGTAAAGTCAAGTACCTTAGGAAGCATTATTATGAGCAAAGTTAGTGGAAGTGATAGAATTCCAGCTGAGCTATTTAAAAGCCTAAAAGATACGCTGTTAATAACCTGCACTCAATATGTCAGAAAATCTGGAAAACTCAGCAGTGGCCGTAGAACTGGAAAAGGTAAGTTTTTATTTCAGTTCCAGAGAAGAGCAATGCCAAAGAGTGTTTCTACCATCTTATGATTATGCTCATTTCACATGCTAGTAAGGTTATGTTCAAAATCCTTCAAGCTAGGCTTCAGAAGGACATCAACCAAGAACTTCCAGATGTACAAGCTGGGTTTAGAAAAGGCAGAGGAACCAACGCAAATTGCCAACATTCACTGTATCATGGAGAAAGCAAGAAAACTCCAGAAAAACATCTACTTCCACTTCATTGACTATGGGAAAGCCTCTGTACAGATCACAACAAACTGGAAAATTCTTAAAGAAAAAGGAATCCTAAACCACCTTACCTGTATGTGGGTCAAGAAGTAACAGTTAGAACCAGATGTAGAACAGCAGACTCAAAAACGGTTCAAAATTGGGAAGAGTATGACAATGCTGTATATTGTTACCCTGTTTATTTAACTTCTATGCTGAGTACAAGTGAGCCAGGCTGGATGAATCCCAAGCTGGAATCAAGATAGCCAGCAGAAATATCACAAGCTCAGATATATAGATGATACAAGTGTAATGGCAATGGCCCCCCGCTCCAGCACTCTTGCCTGGAAAATCCCATGATGGAGGAGCCTGGTGGGCTGCAGTCCATGGGGTCGCAAGGAGTAGGATGCGACTGAGCGACTTCACTTCCAATTTTCACTTTCATGCACTAGAGAAGGAAATGGCAACCCATTCCAGTGTTCTTGCGTGGAGAATCCCAGGGACGAGGGAGGCTAGTGGGCTGCCATCTATGGGGTTGCACAGAGTCAGACACGACTGAAGCGACTTAGCTGCAGCAGCAGCAGTCTAATGGCAGAAAGTGAAGAGGAACTAAAGAAAAGGAGTCGGATGCGACTGAGCGACTTCACTTCCAATTTTCACTTTCATGCACTAGAGAAGGAAATGGCAACCCATTCCAGTGTTCTTGCGTGGAGAATCCCAGGGACGAGGGAGGCTAGTGGGCTGCCATCTATGGGGTTGCACAGAGTCAGACACGACTGAAGCGACTTAGCTGCAGCAGCAGCAGTCTAATGGCAGAAAGTGAAGAGGAACTAAAGAGCTTCTTGATGAGCATGAAAGAGGACAGTGAAAAAGCTGGCTTGAAACTCAACATTCAAAAACTTCCAGTCTCATCACTTCATGGCCAATAGAAGAGGAAAAAGTGTCAGTAGTTACAGATTTTATTTTCTTGGGCTCCAAAATCACTGTGGACAGTGATTGCAGTGATGGAATTAAAAGATGCCTGCTTCTTGGAAGGAAAGCCGTGACAAACCTAGAGAGCACTTTCAAAAGCAGAGACAACACTTTTCCAACAAAAGTCCATATAGTCAAAGCTATGGTTTTTCCAATAGTCATGTACAGATGGGAGAATTGGATCATAAAGAAGGCTGACCACTGAAGAATTGATGATTTCGAATTGTGGAGTTGGAGAAGACTTCTGAGAGTCCTTTGGACTGCAAGGAGATCAAACCAGTCAATCCTAAAGGAAATTAGTCCTAAATATTCATTGGAGGACTGATCCTGAAGCTGAAGCTCCTATACTTTGTCCACCTGGTACAAAGATCTGACTCATTTGGAAAAAATGCTGATGCTGGAGAAGACTGAAGGCAAAACGAGAAGGGAGCAGGAGAAAATGAGATGGTTAGATAGCATCACTGACTCAATGGACATGAATCTGGGCAAACTCTGGGAGGTGGTAAGGGACAGGAAGGCCTCGTGTGCTGCAGTCCATGGTGTCACAAAGAGTCAGACACAACTTTGTGACTGATCAACAAAAACAACTGGATTGAATGTCTTAACCATTTTAATCCAGGAAGCAGGAGAAACAGAGTGGGACCAAAGCTGTTGATAAAAAGCAGCAGTAGCTCACGTTAGTTGAAAGGACAGAATGTTTGGTCATGTCTGTGGTTTGCATGGCGGTCTTACTTTTGCACTCAGACATATTTATCTAGTGCCCTTATTTCTGTCTCATTTCATCATAGTCATTATGAAGTCTTCCCACGTGGCTGTCCCGTGAAATCATTTCAGGAGGAAAGACCACGGCCAACCTGCTAACACCAGGCCAGCTACAACTGATGCCGTCAGCCCTGCATTCTCCCTTTCCCGTGCCCATTTTACAGTGGAAAATCTGAGCCAAATTAAATCAAAAAGTGAAAATGTCAAGGCTGAAAGGGACTTTGGAGCTTCTCAGTCTGAGCCATTTTCTTTCTTTTTCCAGTCCACTGTGGGCCAGCAGTTTCATTATCATACAATATCGATGAATTACTAGAATAATGACCACGCACTTGATAGTGCATCAACATTAAATTGCTAGTAAGTTTTCTAAACATTTCCTCTCAATGTCTGTATTATCTGGCTACTGACATGTAGCAAGTGGTTCTCAGGTCAACACTGTCTGCATCATGTACTTTAAACAGCTTTAGAGATAGTCTGAGAATTTCTCAGATTTCATGCCATAATTGTGTTGCACTTCTCCTGTAAGTCACTTAACATTAGCTTTAAATATCCTCCCCGTCTATCACCTCATACTCATTAGGATGGCCACCATTAAAAGAACAGAAAATAACAAGTGTTGGTGAAGATGCAGGAAGAAAATGGAACTCCTGTGCACTGTTTGTGGGAGTATAAAATGGTGCAACCATTATGGAAAACAATAAAAATTTCCTCAAAAAGCTAAAAGTAGAATTACTGTAGGATCCAGCAATCCCACTTCTGGGTATATGCTCTTGTTTAGTCACTAAATCATGTTTGACTCTTTTGCAACCTCATGGACTCTGAAGAATAGAAAGAGGATCTCAAAGAGATATTTGCACACCCATGTTCACAGTAGCTATTCACGATAGCTAAGAGGTGGAAACAACACAAATGTCCATCAACAGATGAATATAAATAGAATGTGGTCTATACATACAATGGAATATCATGTGCCCCTGAAAAAGAAATGAATCTTGTCACATGCTACAACATAGATTAACCTCAAGGACATTATGCCAAATTAAAAGTTAGTCCCAAAAGGACAAATACTGTATGAGTCCACTTATATGAAATAGTCAAAATCACAGAAACAGGAGGGGAAAAAACTGGTTTCCACAGGCCGAGGAAAGGCAAAGGGAGAACTTGGTGTCTAATGGGTATCAGTTCAGTTCACTTGCTCAGTTGCTCAGTCATGTCTGACTCTTTGCAGCCCCAAGGACTGCAGCATGCAAGGCCTCCCTGTCCACCACCAACTCCTGGAGTTTACTCAAACTCATGTCCATTGAGTCAGTGATGCCATCCAACCATTTCATCCTCTGTTGTCCCTTTCCCTTTCTGTCATCAATCTTTCCCAGCATCAGAGTCTTTTCAAATGAGTCAGTTCTTTGCATCAGGTGGGCAAAGTATTGGAGTTTCAGCTTCAGCATCAGTCCTTCCAATGAATATTTAGGACTGATCTCCCTGCAGTCCAAGGGACTCTCAAGAGTCTTCTCCAACACCACAGTTCAAAAGCATCAATTCTTTAGCCCTCAGCTTTCTTTATAGTCCAACTCTCACATCCATACACGACTACTTGAAAAGCCATAGCTTTAACTAGACGGACCCTTGTCAGCAAAGTAATGTCTCTGTGTTTTAATATGCTATCTAGGTTGGTCTTAGCTTTTCTTCCAAGGAGCAAGTGGCTTTTCATTTCATGGCTGCAGGCACCATCTGTAGTGATTTTGGAGCCCCCCACAATAAAGTCTCTCACTGTTTCCACTGTTTCCCCATCTATTTGCCATGGAGTGATGGGAATCAGATGCCATGATCTTCGTTTTTTGAATGTTGAGTTGTAAGCCAACTTTTTCACTCTCCTCTTTCACTTTCATCAAGAGGCTCTTTAGTTCTTCTTCACTTTCTGCTCTAAGTGTGGTGTCATCTGCAAATCTGAGGTTATTGATATTTCTCCCAGCATAGTGTTTCAGTTTTGCAAGATTTCAAAGTTCTAGAGATCTGCTGCACAACAATGTGAATATACTTAACATATTGAACAGTTGGCTTTAAGATAGTGACAATGAGGACTTCCCTGGAGTTCCAGTGGTTAAGATTCCACATTTCCACTGCAGGGGCACAGGTTTGATCCCCAGTAAAGGAACTAAGATCTCACATGCCACAGAGCACATCGAAAATTTTTTTTAATTTTAGAAACATGGTGAAGATGGTAAATTTCAACTTCATGTGCTTTTTTACCATAACATTTTTAA
>SJYC01051899.1:0-15686 GCA_006408675.1 Madoqua kirkii
TAGAACTAAATGTGTCTAAGGTGACTGAATGGATTTGAAAAAAAGACCCATCTATCTGTGACCCCCAAGAAACTCACTTTAGACCTAAAGACACACAGTGACTGAAAGTGAAGGATGGGGAAAAAATCTCCATGCAAATAGAAACAAAGAAAGATAGGATACCAATACTTAAGACAGAGATCTGTTAAAAAGACAAAGGAGGGCATTTTATAATGGAAAGAGGATTGATCATATAAGAGAATATAACACGTGCAACATCTTACATTCAAATTAGGAGCACCCACTCACATAAAGCAAAAATTAATAGACATAAAGGGAGATATTGACAGTAACACAATAACAGCAGCAAACTTTAATACCCCATCCAGATAGAAAATCAGTACGGAGACTTTGCACTTAATAGACACATTAGGCCTAATGAACTTAATATATATATACAAGATTCCACTTCAAAACAACAGAATCCCCAGTCTTTTCAAGTAAACAAAGAACAATCTCTGAGATAGATGACATGTTAGGCCACATGTGTCAATAAATTTAAGAAAACAACCATATCAAATATTTTTTTCCAACCACAATAGTATGAAACTAAAAATCAATTACAAGAAGAAAACGTGGGAAAACACAAACACATGGACTCTTGAGAGTCCCTTGGACAGCAAGGAGATCAAGCCAGTCTATCCTAAAGGAAATCAACCCTGAAGATTCACTGGGAGGACTGAGGTTGAAGCTGAAGTTCCAGTACTTTGGCCACCTGATTTGAGAACTGACTCATTGGAAAAGATCCTGATGCTGGAAAAGATTGAAGGCAGGAGGAGAAGGGCAGGACAGAGGATGAGATGGTTGGCATCACCAACTCCATGGACATGAGTTTGACTATGCTCCAGGAGTAGTGAAGGACAGGGAGGTCTGTCATGCTGCAGTCCATAGGGTCGCAAAGAGTTAAATACAGCTGAGCTACTGAACAGCAACAAATGGAGGCAAAACAATATGCTAGTAAACAACCAGTGGTTTAACAAAGAAATCAAAGATGAAATCAAAACATAGTGAACAGACCACTCACTAGCAATGATATTGAATCAGTAATCCCCAAATCCTCAATAAATGACTTCAGGACAAGAAGTCTTCACAGGTGAATTCTACCAACATTTGAAGAAGAGTTAATACCTATCATCCAGAAACTACTCCCAAATACTGAAGAAAAATGAATACTTCCAAACTCATTCTAGGAAAACAGCATTACCATGATACCAAAACCAGATAAAAACATTTAAGAAAAGAAAATTATAGGCCAATATTCCAAATGAACACTGATGCAAAAATCCTCAGCAAAATATTATTATAATAGACTGAATTCAATAATACATTAAAAGGGTAACACACCATGGTCAAGTATGCTTTATCCCTGGGATGCAAGGATGTTTCCATTTCTGTAAATCAATCAATGTGATACATCACATTAACAAAACAGATGATAAGGATCATGTGATCATCTCAATAGATGCAGAAAAAGCATTTGACAAAATCCAACATTCATTAATGATAAAAGGTCTCTACAGAGTAGTGACAAAGGGAGCATACCTTAACATAAGAAAGACCATATATGAGAAACCCACAGCTAGCATCATGCTCAACAGTGGAAAGTATTCTTGCAAGATTACAATTAAGACAAGATGGCCATTCTCTCTACTTTTTTTTCAATATAGTATTGAAAGTCCAATTAGATAAGAGAAAGAGATAAAAGGCATCCAAATTGCAAAGGGAAAAACTGTCACTATTTGCAAATAATATACTATATATAGAAAACTAAAGTCTCCGCTGGAAAACAGTTAAGACTCATCAGTGAATTCAATAAAGTTGCAGGCTATAAAATTAGTATACTGTTACCTTTGAGGAACACAGGCTTGAACTGCACAAGTCCACTTAAATGAAGATTTTTTTCAAAAGTCAACAGTATAAGACCTGCAGTTGGCTGAATCCAAGGATGTGGAATTCAGATACAGACACAAAGGAACCCAATACATGGAGGGCTGACTAATAGTTACACACAGATTTTTGACTTCATGGAGTGTTAGTGCTCCTAATCTAAATATTTAAGAATCAGCTGTACAGAAATCTGTTGTATTTCTTTACACTAATAATAATCAGTAGAAATAGAAATTAAGAAAACAATCTCATTTATAATATTGCATCAAAAATTTAAAAATACCTAGGAATAATTTTAACCAAGAAGTGAAAGACCTGTACTCCAAAAACTGTAAGACATCAGGGAAGAGATTGAAGATGACACAAATAAATGGAAAGATGCACTGTGATCATGTATTGAAAGAGCTAATAATGCTAAAAATGTCCATACCGCCCAAATAAATCTATAGAAACAATGCAATCTCTAAGAAAATTCCAAAAGGCATTTTTCATAGAACTGGAACACATAATCCTAAAATTTATATGGAACCACAAAAGACTCCAAATAGCCAAAGCAATCTTAAGGAGGAAGAACAAAGCTGGAGATATCTTGCTCCCTGATTTCAAACTAGAAAGCTATAATACCCTAAACATTGCAGTTCAGTTCAGTCACTCAGTTGTGTCTGACTCTTTGCGACCCTATGGACTGCAGCATGCCAGGCTTCCCTGTCCATCACTAGCTCCCAGAGCTTGCTCAAACTCATGTCCATCAAGTTGGTGATGCCATCGAAGCATCTCATCTTCTGTCATCCACTTCTCCTCCTGCCTTCAATCTTTCCCAGCATCAGGGTCTTTTCCAGTGAGTTAGTTCTTCACATCAGGTGGCCAAAGTATTGGAGTTTCAGCTTCAGCATCAGACCTTCGAATGAATAGTCAGGTCTGATTTCCTTTAGGGTGGACTGGTTTAGTATCAGCACAAAAATAGACCCACAGATCAATGGAACAGAATACATAGCCCAGAAATAAACCCACACTTGCATGATCAATTAATTTACAAATAAAAAGCCAAGAACATCGTGGAGGAAAAAGTCTCTTCAGTAATTGAGATGGGGAAAACTGGACAGTTACATGCAAAATAATCAAACTGGAGCACTGTCTTACACCATAAACTCAAAATGGATTAAAGACTTAAAAGGAAGACCTGAAACCATAAAACTCCTAGGAGACATTTTTTGTATCTGTCTGCTCAAGCAAGAGCAACAAAACCAAAAATAAACAAATGGGACTATATCAAACTAAAAAGCTTTCATACTGAAGGAAACCATAAACAGAATGTAAAGGTAACCTACTGGATGGGAGAAGATATTTGCAAATTATGTATCTGATAGAGGGTTAAAATTCAAAATATACAAAGAATTCATATGTCAACATCAAAAAAATAATCCAATTAAAAATGGGAAGTGGACCTGAATAGGAATTTCTCCAAGAAAAGCATACAGATGGCCAAATACACATGAAAAGATGCTCAACATTGCTAATCATCAGAGAAATGCAAATTAAAATCACAATGAGATATCACTTCACACCTGTAAGTATGGCTATTAACAAACAGACAAAAAATAACAAGTATTGGTAAGGATGTAGAGAAAAGGGAATCCTTGTGCACTGCTGGTGGGAGTGTAAATTGCTACAGCCACTATGGAAAATAGTAGGGAGGTCCATCAAAAAATGAAGAATAGAATTACCATATGGTCCAACAATTCCACAAAGTGGTAGTGCTGGGCAAAGTAGGGGAAGGAATTAAGAGGCACACATTTTCAGCTGTAAGACAAATAAGCCACAGAGATGTGCAGATGTACTGTAAAACACTGGGAATAGAGTATATAATATTATAATAATTTGGCATGGTGACATCATTACTAGACTTACTGAGGTTATCAATTCATAAAGAACAGAAATGTCTCATTATAATGTAGTATGGTAATATTGTTACCTGAAAATACTGTAATATTCCATGCAAACTATACTTCATTTTTTAAAAAGGGAAAATACTATAATGACATTGACTTTTTAAATATTTCAAGTATGTTTCATTACTATTTTTGAGAAAGAAATATGTTTGCAGAGGAACTCTGCAATGTTTTCAATTTTTTTAATTCCACAATAACTGACAGATCATTACAAATGATGTACAAAAGATTATTTTGCAGTGAAATAATTCTGAAGAGAAGTAACACAATCATAGCTGCCAGACCAAAAAGAAACCATTTATACAAGTCCTTGCAATAAATCCTTATAAGGAAATTATCAGTTGTATGACACCGTTTGAAACAGTTTTACTACTCGTTTCATCTTTAAGGGAACAAAAAGGAATCTAAGAAACAAAGGTTGAAGTTATTCTCCCTGGTCTACACACTAGGACTCACTTGGAGATGGACTCAAAATAGCCAAAGATACTTTCAACAGCAAATGCGTTGTAAATCATTTTGATCTACTTGTGTTTATATATAACAGAAAATACCACCAGTTTGACATAATAAGCTACAGAATGAGACCAGGGGTATCATAGGAAGACTCTCTGGGAGAGCCCATGCAAGGTTGCTTCATGTCACCTGCATTTTTCTTTTGCACCTAAAGTCACCTCTCCATTTTCTCTTTTTCTTTTAGAATTTTTATTGACATATAGTTGATTTACAATGTTGCGTTAGTTTCAAGTGTACAGCTAGTGATTCAGTTATTTGGTGGTGGTGTTCAGTTGCTCAGTCATGTCTGACTCTGACCCCATGGAGTGCAGCACGCGAGGCATCTCAGTCCTTCAGCATCTCCCAGAGCTTCCTCAAACTCATGTCCATTGAATCGGTGATGCCATCCAACCATCTCATCCTCTGTTGTCCCTTTCTCTTGCCTTCAATCTTTCCCATATCAGGGCCTTTTCTAACAAGGGAGCTCTTCGCATCATGTGGCCAAAGTATTGGAATTTCAGCTTCAAAATCAGTCTTTCCAATTAATATTCAGGGTTGATTTCTCTTAGAATGGACTGATTTGATTTTCTTGCAGGCCAAGAGACTCTCAAGATTCTTCTCCAACACCAAAGTTCAAAAGTATCAGTTCTTTGGCACTCAGCTTTCTTTATGGTCCAACTGTCACATCCATATGACTACTGGAAAAATCATAGCTTTGACTAGATGGACCTTTGTTGGCAAAGTGATGTCTCTGCTTTTAAATGTGCTGTCTAGGATGGTCATTGCTTTTCTTCCAAAGAACAAGCATATTTTAATTTCATGGCTGCAGTCACCATCTGCAGTGATTTTGGAGCCCCCCCAAAAATAAGGTCTGACACTGTTTCCATTGTTTACCTTTCTATTTGTCATGAAGTGATGGGACCAGATGCCATGATCTTAGTTTTTTGAATGTTGTTTTAAGTCAGCTTTTTCACTCTCCTCTTTCACTTTCATCAAGAGGCTCTTTAGTTCCTCTTCATTTTCTGCCATAGGGTGGTGTCATCTGCATATCTGAGGTTATTGATTTTTTTCCCAGCAATCTTAATTCCAGTTTGTGATTCATCCAGCCCAGAATTTCACATGATGTACTCTGCATATAAGTTAAATAAGCAGGGTGACAATATACAGCCTTGATGTACTCCTTTTCCAATTTGGAATCAATCTACTCTTCCATATCTGGTTCAAACTGTTGCTTCCTGACCTGCATACAGATTTCTCAAGAGGCAGGTCAGCTGGTCTGCTATTCCCATCTCTTGAAGAATTTTCCACAGTTCATTGTGATCCACACAGTCAATGGCTCTAGTGTCAATGAATCAGAAGTAGATGTTTATCTGGAACTCTCTTGCTTTTTCAATGATCCAACAGATGTTGGCAATTTGGTCTCTGGTTCCTGTGCCTTTTCTAAAGCCAGCTTGGACATCTAGAAGTTCTCAGTTCTTGTACTGTTGCAGCCTGGCTTGGAGAATTTTGAGCATTCTTTGCTAGCATGTGAGATAAGTGCAATTGTGTGGTAGTTTGAACATTCTTTGGCAATGCCTTTCTTTGGGATTGAAATGAAAACTGACCGTTTCCAGTCCTGTGGCCACTGCTGGGTTTTCCAAATTTGCTGGCATATTGAATGCAACACTTTCACAGCATCATCTTTTAGGATTTGACATAGCTCAACTGGAACTCCATTACCTCCACTAGTTTTTTTTGTAGTGATGCTTCCTAAGGCCCATTTGACTTCACTTTCAAGGATATCTGGCTATCTGGGTCATTAAGATATTTTCTATATAGTTTTTCTGTGTATTCCTGCTACCTCTTCTTATAATCTTTTGCTTCTGATAGATCCATACTGTTTCTGTCCTTTATTATAAGTGCCCATCTTTGCATGAATATCTCTATTTTTTTAAGAGATCTCTAGTCTTTCCCATTCTATTGTTATCCTCCATTTCTTTGTACTGATCACTTAGGAAATCTTTCTTATCTCTCCTTACTTTCTTTGGAACTCTGCATTCTAAGGGTATATCTTTCTTTTTCTCCTTGGTCTTTCACTTCTCTTCTTTCCTCAGCCATTTGTAAGTTATACATGTAACATCCATTCTGTTTCAGATTATTTCCCATATAGGTTATTACAGAGTTTTGAGTACAGTTCTCTGTATTATACAGCAGGTCCTTGTTACTTAACTATGCTTTATATAGCAGTGTATATATGTTAATCCCAGTATTCTATTTTTTTAATCCAAGAAGATATTCTAATGAATTTTGCTGTTGTTAAAGTATTGGTTTTCATGACAAGAAAAAAAAAATCTTATCAACTTGAAATAATACACTCAAAAACCCAGAGGATGCAAGGAAGAGGACTGAGAGATCCAGGGGCAGAAACTGTACTGCCACATCACAGGAAAGTCATGCAACTTTCCTGAACCCCCAAAGCTGGGAAAGTAACCTATCCGTTGACATAAGTGAGTCAAAAGTGATCATGCATGTGAAGTACAGTACCTAGTAAAAGGAATAGATAAATGCCTGTAGATGTATGTAAAACTAAAAACAATTCCACTTGAAAGATAAAGCTCCTAAATCATACCAAAGTTGTTTTCAAGTGAGCTCTGACCCTCTGAAAACCTGTAAAATGCAGGCTACACTTTTGGTTCCATGGAACTCAAATTGTGGCAAATTTCTCACTAAGGAGAAAATAGGAAATGAATTTCTCCAAGACCTTTTTAGCTGACTCAGTGGCTAAGTAAAAATTGTATATCTTTTTTTTTCCCAAAAAAATCTGAAAATTGTTTTTGTTTCTTTGTTTGTTTGTTTTGCAATTTCACATATGCTGGAAGTCACCAAACAAAAAAATATTTTAAAACACCAGATCAAGGTGAAGCTAGTTTGATGAACAAAACAGATGAATGTTTAACCTTAGTTAATTTATATGGTTTTAAAAAACCCACTTACTTGAAAATTACATTAAATTTGCTATCTTCTATGTATCTTATGGACTTCTCTGGTGGCTCAGATGATAAACAGTCCACTTGCAATGCAGGAGACTTCCCTTGGGTTGGGGAAGGAAATGGCAATGCATTCCAGTATTCTTGCCTGGAGAATTTCATGGATAGAGGAGCCTGGTGGGCTACAGTCCATGGGATCACAGTCAGACAGGACTGAGCAACGTTCACTAATGTGTTTTAATTATAATAATATTTTTGAAATACTGTGTATACTATTACATTTAACCAGTGCATACAATGCATATCTCCATTTTTCCTATTGAAACATAATAAGATGATCGATTAATTAACAGTCACTAATGGAAAAATCACACTGGAGTAAGAGCTTCACACATGAATTTGGGTGAACAGGAAACAAAATATTTAGCTCATAACGTGACCCAATAATATTCCATTGTATGGAAATACTACATTTTGCTTATCATTTCATTAGCTGACAGGCATTTGGGTTGTTCCCACTTTTTGGTTATTATGAATAATGCTACTATGAACACTTGTGCACAAGTTTTGCGTGGATGTACGCTTTCAGTATACCCATGTATCTTGGGTATACATCTAGGCATGGAATTGCTAGCTCATATAATAACTCTATGTTTAACCATTTAAGGAACCGCCAATATGATTTCTCAATTGTTGTACCATTGAGAAATCTGTACCAGCAATTTATTAGGACTCTGATTTCTGCAAATCTTCACCAGTGCTTATTATCGTCTGTCTTTCTTATTATAACCATCCATCTTATTGGGTGTGAAGTAATATCTCATTGTGGTTTTGATTTTTATTTCCCTAACGACTAATGATGTTGAATGTGCTTTCACGTGTTTATTGTCATTTTTCTTTTTTAGTGTTCTCATTAAATTTTTTTTTCATGGAGTACAGTTGATCTGGAGTACAGCAAGAAGGTCCAAACAGTCCATCCTGAAGGAAATCAGTCCTGAATATTCATTGGAAGGACTTATGCTGAAGCTGAAACTCCAATACTTTGGCCACTTGATGCAAAGAACTGGCTCATTGGAAAAACCTTGATGCTGGGAAAGACTGATGGCAGGAGGAGAAGGGGACAAGAGAGGATGAGATGGTTGGATGGCATCACCAACTCAATCAACATGAGTCTGAGTAAACTCTAGAAGTTGGTGATGGACAGGGAAGCCTGGTGTGTTGCAGTCCACGGGATCACAAAGAGACACAACTGAGTAAATGAACTTAATTGAACTGAAAGGAAAAATACATAAGAATACACAGAAGAACTATACAAAAAAAGTCTTATTGACCTGGATAACCACAATAACGTGATACCTTACCTAGAGCCAGACATCCTGGAGTGTGAGGTCAAGTGGGCCTTAGGAATTCTCACAATCAACAAAACTATGAAGGTGATGGAATTCCAGCTGAGCTCTTTCAAATCCTAAAAGATGATGCTCTTATAGTGCTGCACTCAATATGCCAGCAAACTTGGAAAATTGAGCAGTGGCCACAGGCCTGGAAAAGGTCAGTTTTCATTTCAGTTCCGAAGAGCAATGCCAAAGAATGTTCAAACTACCACACAATTGCAATCATTTCACATTAGCAAGGTAATGCTCAAAATCCCTCAAGCTAGGCTTTAGCAGTATGTGAACTGAGAACTTCCAGATGTATAAGCTAAATTTAGTAAAATCAGGAACCAGAGATCAAATTGCCAACATCCACTGGATCATCGACAAAGCAAGGAAATTCCAGGAAAACATCTGCTTCTTGATTATGTTAAAGCCTTTGACTGTGTGGAAAATTCTTCAAGAGATGGGAGTATCAGACCACCTTACCTGCCTCCTGAGAAACTTGTATGTTAGTCAAGGAGCAACAGTTAGAACTAGATATGAAACAAAGGACTGGTTCCAAATTATATTGTCACTCTGCTTATTTAACTTATGTACAGAGTATATCATGTGAAATGCCAGGCTGAATGAAGCTCAAGCTGAAATCAGATTGCCAGGAGAAATATCAATAATGTCATATATGGAGATGACACTATTCTAACGGCAGAAAGTGAAGAGGAACTAAAGAGCCTCTTGAAGCTGAAAGAGGAGAGTGAAAAAGCTGACTTAAAACTCAACATTCAGAAAACTAAGATTATGGCATCTGGTCCCCTCACTTCATGGCAAATAGATGGGGAAAAATTGGAAATCGTGACAGATTTCATTTTCTTGGGCCCCAAAATCACTGTGGACACTGACTGCAGCTATGAAATAAAGAAACAACTCTCCCAAAAATTGTGTTGGAGTATTTTTGATTTATGAGGTTCTACCAATTGAATTTTCATACGCCTCTCTGGTTAAAAACTACTGTAGATCATTCTCTCACCAGTTTTTAATCTTTCATCAAAAAGAAAAAAAAAGTCTTCATACTCTCCCTTTCATGATTAACTTCACTTGTCTTGAATGGCTTTCAACAATCTTTGGCCACCTGATGCAAAGAGCTGAGTCACTTGAAAAGACTGTGATGTTGGGAAAGACTGAGGGCAAGACGAGAAGGGGACAACAGAGGATGAGATGGTTGGATGGCATCACCGACGTGATGGACATGGGTGGACTTCGGGAGTTGGTGATGGACGGGGGGCCTGGAATGCTGCAGTTCATGGGGACGTAAAGAGTCTGACATGACTGAGCGACTAAACTGAAGTGAACGGAATAGTCTTAATCCACAGTAGGATTTTGATACACCCTTCTGTACAACATATGTTTCTTGAGTGAATTTTCTGTTTTCCTAACGAGAGAATAAATGTTCCAACTAAAACCACTTGTTACAGTGTTGTACTTTCCATGATGGCTCGGCAAATATTTGCACTAACTACCGATCTTAATAAGAGCTCTCAGCAGCTCTAAAGCTCTCTGTGTATGTGTGCTCAGTTGTCCAATCTTTCAGACTCTTTGCCACCATATGGACTGTAGCCTGCCTGTCTCCTCTGTCAATGGGATTTCTCAGGCAAGAATACTGTAGTGGGTTGCCATTTCCTCCTCCAGGGGATCTTCTGACCCAGGGATCAAACCCACATCTCCTGCGTCTCCTGCATTGGCAGGTGGATTCTTTATCACTGTGCCACCTAGGAAGCCTCTAAAGCTCTCTACTAGTGGTTTTTATCTAGTTTTGATATATATTGCTCAGAAGTTCTTCATATTTCACCTAAATCCATCAATAAAGCATCTTCTTTTTCCATAGACAGCAGAAAGAAAGAATATTGTATCACAACAAAAATTATTCATAGTTCTTAGAACAAATAAATCATTATGCAATTCCTTTACTCTAGTTTAATTTGAATTTTACTTTATAAATTATGCTTTATATTTTATTTTCAAGGAATATTTTTATTGAAAAAGTCTAAGACCTTGTTATAATTAAATTACTAAAATAAATGCATATTCTAATATCTTGTGTTGATCATTTTCATTTGGTTAGATTAATTGTGAACCATTAGAGTTGTACAGGACTTCTGGAATGTATTAATAAATACTAGTCTACTCATGATTAATCTTTTGTTAAAACATACCTTTTTTCCTAGAACTTCCAAAGTGTATATCTTTGCCAAAAGCATTTCAAAGCCATAGTCTTTTAATGAAGCAAGATCAAAATCAGGTAAGAAGCTAATAGTTAACTGATTGCCAATAGTTCTAGGTACTTAGTTTATAAAATCAAGACCGAGAAACACACCGAACTACAACTAAACTACTTCTATTTCAAACAATGGAACCCTTTAGTTCAGTATTAAGAGTTACAAAAGTCATTTTATAAACAGAGTACCTAGAACTATTAGCAATCAGTTAACTAATTATTAGCTTCTTTTCTGATTCTCAAAAATAAAAATGTATTTTTATATAAGCAAAAATGTATTTTGATATAAGCAAAAATTTCCAAGTGCTTTTTCAGAAATTCCCCATCTGTGTTTTCACCTCCCTTAAACATACGTAGAACATCAATGATATTCTGGTGTCAACTCTCAGGGCATCAAAACATTTGATTCAGTTTTCAGTGTGATACACACTCAAGTATTTTGAAATCTTTTTTAAAAAATAGAAACCAAGAAAGAAATCTTTAAAACAAAATGATCTAGTTACCAAAAGATGCATTCATCAGCTCATACAAAAAAAATATAGCTACCACATTATGAAAGTAGAAAGAATGTGAAATTTTCTTATTTCATCTGCTAACATACCCATCTAGATAGATCATGAACTGAGAATTACAATAAAATATGCCTTTGTCTTGAATAACACTGTTTTGTTAATTATGTATTTTCATGCCTTGAAAAAAGAACTTATTTGGATTAATTCAAGGGTATCATATAAGGAACTTATAGCAAAAGTTTTTAATGAAAGTATACAAAACCTCCCTTGGTCCCATTATGACTGCAGAAGATAATTTTAAAGCCAAAATCTTATAAGCCTGAAAATCTAGACTAATATCCTATACCAATTGTAGTGTCATTTTCCTTTCAACCACTCTCTTCAAAACATAGATGGGTGTCATCAATCCCCACACCAGCAGAAACACAGAGCCCCTGGAAGCAACAAAGACATTCTATCGACTCAAAGAATTTGTCACCTGTTCTGAGAATAAATCATGCATCCTTTCATACATTCAACTGAATTTATTCATCTTGTCATTTCATGATTCAATAAAGCCTCTTTCAAATTAAAGAAATGAATCAAGAAGAAGATTCAAATAAAGAATTCTTAAATGCTTACTAACAGTCTAACAATGATTTTAAAAGATTTCTTCAAAACATCAGTAAGAAACATAATCAGTACCATAATTCACAGAGCTTCTAAATTTAAAATCCACTGTGTTGTTTTATAAAGTTCTTCGATGGTGGTCAGATTTTACAATATCAGTGGAATCATTTGTAATAGGAAAGACACATATTCATAAGTAAACCTAGTGGGACCGGATGAACTAATTTGTAGATGACAGTTCAATGTCTGCTTTTAAGATTAAAGGATATTTTTGCAGTCATGACAATGCCAAATATCATTATTTGGGAGACCAAAAATTTGCATATACTGGTTACAAATATATTAACACCTGTAGACCAATGGGATGTTTATGTGTTTTAATTCAAAATGCACCTTAAGAGTTATTCTCAATCAGGTTTTAAAACATAAACCCTGGAACTAGCACTATTACAATAATAAAGACAATTGAATTTTCAAAATGTTCTCAATTGTTAAATGTGAGTTGCCTTCACCCTAAGTGCCTTGTGAAATTCTTAACAGCAGATATCAGGTTTAAAAGGTTGTTTCACTCAACACATACCAAGGAAGGGCCACTCCTGGTTCCTGAAAGGGGAGTGGGGGAAAAAAAAAATCTTACAAATATGTACCTACTTTAAAAAGCTTGCCATACAACTGGAAATCAAATAAGAGCAATATCCAAAGTAGTTGGGTTTTTGTTTCCTCTTATCTTTCTCCTTTAAGTAAAAAATTAAGCCAAGTGAGTAAATAAAGACACATCCACATTGCTAGTATATAATAAAGTGGATTATTTCATGTGGAAAACAACCATAACAATTCAACATTAACTTCCCTCAAGGATTTTCTGCGCCTGACCTCTGTGCATAAAATGGAATGTCAAATAATCGCACCACAGAAAAGGTGATGAAACAGAAAACCTACTTGTCTCTTAAGTAAATGATAACTTGACCACCTCAGCAGTTAACACATACTACAAAGAGAAGCATAAGATGTGGTTTAGCAAGAATTCAAAAAGTATGAGGAAATGAAACAAAAGCCTCTATGAGTCAATGTCCTCAAATACAATACAATGATCCCCACATCTGCATCTCTGGAGAAATGATACGGCAAGTATGTGCAAAATAAAATGACTTAAGGCATCCTTAACAAAGAAAGATGTGCTAACTTCCATAGATCCAGGAAGTGTGGCATTCTTTCTTTCATCCTCGTGGGGCTCCAGAGATCTTAGCTCAAAGAGTGGAACCCAAGTACTGCCTGCAAGTCCTCACCAAGAGCCCCTGCACCCTGTGCACAGTGGGTGAGCTGGTGATCAGAGAACTGAGGATGTGATGGATCAGACACTTGAAAAGAAAAGCTACGATAAACACAAGACATTGCTGAGCTCCACCCAGCACAGAACAGCTGTGATGAACGGTGGGGGAAATGACTGTTCAGGTACTTTGGTCACCAACCCCCAGCAAAAGCCAAGTAGCTGACTGACGTCATAACTGGTCTAAAAGCCAATTCAGTCAAAAAAGAATGTGTACAGTTATTGTGTCAACTACAAGTAAATTTGGCATGATGCTGTTCCCTTACTACCTGTCTCCCCATCCACCTAACTGAACAAGGTAAATCAGAGTGGTTTAGTAAGAAGTTAATAAAACACATTTACAACTGAGAATTCCTTGAAGCAATCTTGATTTGGGGCCATTCCTTGGCACAAATATGGAAATACAACCTGACAAACTTATATGTTTGGAAACAAAAAAACACTGCAAAATACACAAAAGCCAGGCCTTATATTTTTATAATGTATTACAAAAACCATATCATGCTGACAGGAGAAAATAAAACAGACAAGCAAAAAGCAGGCATCAAAATGTAAACTGGGGAGGAAAAATAAGCAAAGTAACCAAAACATGATTAAACCAAATTTTTGTCATGTAGATTCTTCCTTATGCACACATATTCAGAGAGTATGATATTTTCTATAACATAGAATATTATATTTTTATACTATGGTTTACATACATAATAAAGTATCAGACTTTATTATATTCCAAGGGATCTTCCTAACTCAAGGATCAAACCCAGGTCTCCCACATTGTAAGCAGATTCTTTACCAGCTAAGCCACCAGGGAAGCCCAGGAATACCTGAGTGTGTATCCTTACCTTCTCCAGTGGACCACCCCAACCCAGGAATTGAACTAGGGTCTCCTGCTTTGCAAGAAGATTCTTTACAAGCTGAGCTACCAGTTCAGTAAAGTTCAGTTGCTCAGTCATGTCTGACTCTTTGCAACCCCGTGAATCACAGCACGCCAGCCCTATCTGTCTATCACCAACTCCCAGAGTCCACTCAAACTCATGTCCATCGAGGTGATGCCATCCAGCCATCTCATCCTCTGTCATCCTCTTCTCTTCCTTCCGCCAATCCCTCCCAGCACCAGGGTCTTTTCTAATGAGTCAACTCTTCACATGAAGTGGCCAAAGTACTGGAGTTTCAGCTTTAGCATCAGTTCTTCCAATGAATACCCAGGACTGATCTCCTTTAGGATGGACTGATTAGACCTCCTTGCAGTCCAAGGGACTCATAAGAGTCTTCTCCAACACCACAGTTCAAAAGCATCAGTTCTTGGGCACTCAGCTTTCTTCAGAGTACAACTCTTACATCCATACATGGCCACTGGAAAAATCATAGCCTTGACGAGACGGACCTTTGTTAGCAAAGTAATGTCTCTGCTTTTCAATATGCTATCTAGATTGGTCATAACTTTCCTTCCAAGGAGCAAGCGTCTTTTAATTTCATGGCTACAGTTACCATCTGCAGTGATATTGGAGCCCCCAAAAATAAAGTCTGACACTGTTTCCACTATTTCCCCGTCTATTTCCCATGAAGTGATGGGACCAGATGCCATAATCTTCATTTTCAGAATATTGAGCTTTAAGCCAAATCTCCTCTTTCACTTTCATCAGGAGGCTTTTTAGTTCCTCTTCACTTTCTGCCATAAGGGTGGTGTCATCTGCATATCTGAAGTTATTGATATTTCTCCCAGCAATCTTGATTCCAGCTTGTGCTTCTTCCAGTCCAGTGTTTCTCATGATGTACTCTACAGAGAAGTTAAATAAGCAGGGTAACTATATACAGCCTTGATATACTCCTTTTCCTATTTGGAACCAGTCTGTTGTTCCATGTCCAGTTCTAACTATTGCTTCCTGACCTCTATATTGGTTTATCAAGAGGCAGGTCAGGTGGTGTGGTATTCTCATTTCTTTCAGAATTTTCCTCAGTTTATTGTGATCCACACAGCCTAAGGCTTTGGCATAGTTAGTAAAGCAGAAATAGATGTTTTTTTGGAACTCTCCTGCTTTTTCCATGATCCACGGATGTTGGCAATTTGATCTCTGAATCCTCTGCCTTTTCAAAATACAGCTTGAACATCTGGAAGTTCATGGTTCTTGTATTGCTGAAGGCTGGCTTGGAGAATTTTGAGCATTACTTTACTAGCATGTGAGATGAATGCAATAGTGTGGTAGTTTGAGCATTCTTTGGCATTGCTTTTCTTTGGGACTGGAATGAAAAAATGACCTTTTCC
>SJYC01051900.1:0-26654 GCA_006408675.1 Madoqua kirkii
CAGTCTATTGTTCCATGTCCAGTTCTAACTGTTGCTTCCTGACCTGCATGCAGATTTCTCAAGAGGCAGATCAGATGGTCTGGTATTCCCATCCCCTTCAGAATTTTTCACAATTTATTGTGATCCACAGAGCCAACGGTTTTGGCATAGTCAATAAAGCAGAAATAGATATTTTTTTCTGGAACTCTCTTGCTTTTTCCATGATGCAGCAGATGTTGGCAATTTGATCTCTGGTTCCTCTGCATTTTCTAAAACCAGATTGAACATCAGAGAGTTCACGGTTCACGTATTTCTGAAGCCTGGCTTGGAGAATTTTGAGCATTACTTTACTAGCATGTGAGATGAGTGCAATTGTGCGGTAGTTTGAGCATTCTTTGGCATTGCCTTTCTTTGAAATTGGAATGAAAACTGACCTTTTCCAGTCCTGTGGCCACAGCTGAGTTTTCCAAATTTGCTGGCATATTGAGTGCAGCACTTTCATAGCATCATCTTTCAGGATTTGAAACAGCTCCACTGGAATTCCATCACCTCCACTAGCTTTGTTCGTAGTGATGCTTTCTAAGGCCCACTTGACTTTACTTTCCAGGATGTCTGGCTCTAGGTGAGTGATCACACCATTGTGATTATCTGGGTTGTGAAGATCTTTTTTGCAGAATTCTGTGTATTCTTGCCACCTTTTCTTAATATCTTCTGCTTCTGTTAGGTCCATACCATTTCTGTCCTTTACTGAGCTCATCTTTGCATGAAATATTTCCTTGGTATCTCTAATTTTCTTGAAGAGGTCTCTTAGTCTTTCCCATTCTGTTCTTGTCCTCTGTTTCTTAGCATTGATCCCTGAAGAAGGCTTTCTTATCTCTTCTTGCTATTCTTTGGAACTCTGCATTCATATGCTTATATCTTTCGTTTTCCCCTTTGTTTTTCACCTGTCTTTTCACACCTATTTGTAAGGCCTCCCCAGACAGCCATTTTGCTGTTTTGCATTTCTTTTCCATGGGGATGGTCTTGATCCCTGTCTCCTATACAGTGTCAGGAATCTCATTCCATAGTTCATCAGGCACTCTGTCTATCAGATCTAGGTCCTTAAATCTATTTCTCACTTTCACTGTATAATCATAGGCATTTGATTTAGGTCATACCTGAATGCTCTAGCGGTTTTCCCTACTTTCTTCAATTTGAGTGTGAATTTGGTAATAAGGAGTTCCTGATCTGAGCCACAGTCAGCTCCTGGTCTTGTTTTTGTTAACTCTATAGAGCTTCTCTATCTTTGGCTGCAAAGAATATGATCTTTCTGATTTCGGTGTTGACCATCTGGTGATGTCCATGTGTAGAGTCTTCTCTTTGTGTTGGAAGAGGGTGTTTGCTATGACCAGTGTAAGAAACGCCACGGGAAGAAAAGCCACCTCTAGGCACCGTTGACAAAGGCCTTTATTGGACAGTCGCTCTCGGGCAGAACTCCTGGGGGTGAGCTAGGAGGGGAACAAAGGGAGTCTGTGACGAATGGAGGCAAGGGCGAAGGTTTTATGGTTGGGGCCAGCGTTCAAGCTGGGTCTTTCCATATACGGTAAAACGCGGGGGCCACGTTGCTGATTGGTGCTGGTGGGCTTTGTGTCAGTCCTTCATTGGGCCAGGTCATGGGTTCTGTATCCAGGATGATGGTCCGCCCCTGGTTTCTGTCTGGGCGAGGGCAGGTTCCAGGGCTTTCTGCCTCAGCCATCTGAACATGTCCGTGCATGTCTGGTCATGTCCGACCTCTCATCCTGGCCTTTTTGATATAGGACAAGGGGCACCGATTCTCTCTGGCTACTTTCTGCTGAACAGGGGTGACGAGGGTTAGGGTGTGGTGATCGAGATGACAAGATGTCCATCACAGGGTGTTGGTCAGAAGCTCCTGATATTGTTATTGCAGCATCATCAGTTGGACTGTATTGAGCCGGTCTTTGATAAAGGCTAGCAGTCTGTTTAAGAGACAGGGCCCAAAGGTTAAAAGTAGCAGGAGGATTATGAGTGGTCCCATTAAGGAGGATAGCAGAGTTGTCAGCCAAGGGGAGCTCTGGAACCAGGACTCAAACAAGCCCTGCTGGGCCTCCCGTTCTGTCTTCCTGCGCTCTAGCCCCTCTCTTACCTTGGCCATAGATTCCCTCACTACTCCTGTATGGTCTGCATAAAAGCAACATTCTTCTTTGAGGGCTGCACAGAGGCCCCCTTGCCATAGGAAAAGCAGGTCCAGTCCTCACCTGTTTTGTAACACCACCTCTGACAATGAAGTTAGAGATGTTTCTAAGGCCATCATAGACTTTTCTATTTAGGCAATGTCTTCATCAATGGCAAGTCTTAGGGAGGGCAAACTCCGGTCTTGTACGGACAGTGATGCAATCCTGGTGCCCGTCCCAACTGCTCCCAGGATGAACAGTGTCGCCAGGGTGACTGCGGTGACTGGCTTCCTCTTTTTTCGGGCCGGTGAGGTACCCCTTTCCCAGAAATTGTATAGAACTTCCTCAGAATGATAGGTAATTTTAGGCATCACTGCTACCAGAACGCAGAAATCCCTGTCCTGATCGAAGACAACAAGGCGTAGGCAGGGCGTTAGCCCAGTGCGTGAACAAACCCCTGGCTCCGAGTATCACCCACGTTGTTGTGCTTAGTCTAATGAGACTGACAGTCTGAGCGCACAGGGTTGTTTTTTCAGTTGGGACGGCCCCTAGGCAGGTTCCCTGTCCCCACACCTCTCGCATAGTTAGGCCCACTTTATGATCTCCCCACTGACATTGTGGTGAGTTGGAGTTGATTGACAGGTTGTAGGAAGCATTTAAGCCTACGGCCTCGTAGAAAGGAGGATAAAGGGAAAAGCAAAGCCAGTAAGATTGGGTTGCATTTGGGTTAGAATGGTTTAGGGCACCGTAGGCCCCCTCAAAGGCCACAGAAGGTCTTGGCTTTCTGTGGGGGCATGAGGGCCCTGTGTCTGGAGGTGGGGACCGCTTGTGGGGGTTAATGTGGTGGCATTTTTTACCAGGGGCTGGATGTGTAGTTTTGCACCCCCCAGGGCCGGGTTGGGACCTATAACATGGGTCTGAGCTGGTGTCACGAGTTGTTGAACGTAAAGAACTGCATCTGGGGCCGTCCTCAGAAAGTCCCCCTTTTCATAGACATATACTCCCCATGCCAACCCGGAAATCCATTTGCCCTCCTTTTCCCCTTGTTTAGTGAAAGAGAGTTTGATTAGATTGCATGATGGGCCGGAGCAGCGAGGTGGAGGTGGACCTGCAAAGGATAGCTTGATTAAGTAAGGTCTATTTACCGCTTGTTTGTACTCCCCGTCATTGGAAGTCACGCAGTCCCAAGACCTGCAGTAGCGGCTGGCTAGCCTGCCGCAGCTCCTAAGGCTCTCTTTTTGATGTCCTGGCCAGGCATAGAAGGCCACTTCTCAGAGGTACTCCTGGCTCCATGTAGAACCGGTTAGCTTGTGTAGGTGAAAGTATAAGTCAGGCCACCATGTGTCTTTTGGGTGGGTGCCCGTGGTTCAGTTTAGTTCGTCATAGGTTTCTCCACTCTTTAAGATCTAGGTGACCTGAAAAGGCTGGTGAGGGTTACAGCGGCCACCCCTGCCTAGGGCCCAGAGCGCGCTCCAGGCAGCCCACACTATCACTTGTAATACGCGTTGGGCGCCTCGCTGCATTCTGGGATCGGGGGCAGGGGGCTCCGGGTGAGGATAAACTTGGTGGGCCCTGCAGGAGTGGAGCAGTATGAGTAGGTCTGGGGCCGGGTCGGGGTTGGGGCTGTCTATGTTGTGGGGAGACCTGGGGGGGCTCGTTTGAGCCGGGTCAGGTGGTACCAGGACTTATGCCCCAGCAGTTTGGCTGCCAAAGGGATGGTGAGGATTACCGTATGGAGTCCCGTCCAGCGAGGCTGTAGTGGGCGGGGACTCAGGGCCTTTAGCAGTACCTGATCTCCTGGGGCCAGAGGCGAGTTGGCCCTCGCCGTCCGTCAGTTGTGGCAAGACCCGGTCTGTGTGTTCCCTCAACAAGGAGCGTAGAAGAGAGAAGAGGGGGAGGTACCTCACAAGTGGGGGAGCCTCTCCCTCTGGGAGGTGAGACAGGAGGTTTGTGTAGTTTTGCACCCCCCAGGGCCGGGTTGGGACCTATAACATGGGTCTGAGCTGGTGTCACGAGTTGTTGAACGTAAAGAACTGCATCTGGGGCCGTCCTCAGAAAGTCCCCCTTTTCATAGACATATACTCCCCATGCCAACCCGGAAATCCATTTGCCCTCCTTTTCCCCTTGTTTAGTGAAAGAGAGTTTGATTAGATTGCATGATGGGCTGGAGCAGCGAGGTGGAGGTGGACCTGCAAAGGATAGCTTGATTAAGTAAGGTCTATTTACCGCTTGTTTGTACTCCCCGTCATTGGAAGTCACGCAGTCCCAAGACCTGCAGTAGCGGCTGGCTAGCCTGCCGCAGCTCCTAAGGCTCTCTTTTTGATGTCCTGGCCAGGCATAGAAGGCCACTTCTCGGAGGTACTCCTGGCTCCATGTAGAACCGGTTAGCTTGTGTAGGTGAAAGTATAAGTCAGGCCACCATGTGTCTTTTGGGTGGGTGCCCGTGGTTCAGTTTAGTTCGTCATAGGTTTCTCCACTCTTTAAGATCTAGGTGACCTGAAAAGGCTGGTGAGGGTTACAGCGGCCACCCCTGCCTAGGGCCCAGAGCGCGCTCCAGGCAGCCCACACTATCACTTGTAATACGCGTTGGGCGCCTCGCTGCATTCTGGGATCGGGGGCAGGGGGCTCCGGGTGAGGATAAACTTGGTGGGCCCTGCAGGAGTGGAGCAGTATGAGTAGGTCTGGGGCCGGGTCGGGGTTGGGGCTGTCTATGTTGTGGGGAGACCTGGGGGGGCTCGTTTGAGCCGGGTCAGGTGGTACCAGGACTTATGCCCCAGCAGTTTGGCTGCCAAAGGGATGGTGAGGATTACCGTATGGAGTCCCGTCCAGCGAGGCTGTAGTGGGCGGGGACTCAGGGCCTTTAGCAGTACCTGATCTCCTGGGGCCAGAGGCGAGTTGGCCCCTCGCCGTCCGTCAGTTGTGGCAAGACCCGGTCTGTGTGTTCCCTCAACAAGGAGCGTAGAAGAGAGAAGAGGGGGAGGTACCTCACAAGTGGGGGAGCCTCTCCCTCTGGGAGGTGAGACAGGAGGTAGGGCTTGCTGTAGAGCACTTCAAAGGGGGTCAGACCTGTTTTTGAGTGTGGCGTGGTGCGAATACTAGTGAGCGCCAGAGGAAGGAGGTCAACCCAGGACAGCCGCAGCTCTGAAGCAAGCTTGGTTAGATGCGTCTTGATGATGCCGTTTACCCGCTCTACCTTGCCCAACAATTAGGCCGATACGGGATGTAGAGATGCCAGGTGATGCCCAGGGCCGCAGCCACCTGTTGAGAGGTCTGTGAGATAAATGCAGGCCCATTGTCAGACTACAGAGAGGTTGGCAACCCAAACCTGGGAATGAGATGAGTCGTCAAGACCTCTGCCACCGCCGCTGCCGTCTCTCGGGCAGTGGGAAAGGCCTCAACCCATCCTGAAAAGGTGTCCACCAAGACCAGCAGATAGCGATGGGTTCGATGTCTGGGCTTGTGGGTGAAGTCTATCTGCCAGTCTTGCCCAGGCACATGTCCCCTTAGCTGATGGGTTTCCTGTGGGCGTCGGAGTCCTCCTTGAGGAAAGGTGGAAGCACATATTAGGTAGGAACGGTGGACAGTATATATGGTTTGCCTGAGATGATAGGGAGAAAAGACAGGGCTGAAAAAAGAAAGGAGAGCCCTTGGTCCGATGAGGAGGGTATTGTGGATCTGGGATATTATAGCCTTAGCCTGGTATTTAGGAAGCACCAGGTTATTGTAAAGTAGTATCCATCCCGAGGGGTGCCTCTGAGCCCCCTCTTGTGCCAGCAGGGCTCCAGCTTCATCGTTGGAATAATCTGGGTTGAGGGTGGGTCTCAAAGTCAAAGGGGGCTTGTTGTGAGGTAATTTGTCGAGCCACTTGATCGGCCGTATTATTACCCAGAGCGACAGTGTCATGAGCATTTTGGTGTCCCTTGCAGTGTATGATGGCGACTTCCTTGGGCAGGAGTATGGCTTCTAACAATCGAGTGATGTGGGGAGCGTTGCAGATGGGAGACCCATTAGTGGTTAGGAAACCCCGTTCTTTCCAGATTGCCACATGGAAGTGGGCAATCAAGAAGGCATATTTGGAATCTGTGTAAATATTGGCCCTTTTTCCTTTTCCTAGGTGTAAGGCTCTAGTCAGGGCTGTTAGTTCGGCCTTCTGAGAATTTGTCCGGGGCGGCAAGGGCTGAGCCTCTAGGACCTCCTGGATGGTTACCACAGCATAAGCCGCCCTTCGGTTCCCATTGGGGTCTTGCTTTGAGCTCCCATCAACGAACAAAGTTAGCTCTGGATTTGGTAGAGGTTCGGAGAACAGGTTGTGGGGTGGTTGTATAAGGGACTCAAGAACCTTTGAACATGAGTGGACTAGGTGTTTTGAAGAGAGGGGGAGGGAGGGCAATGAGGAAAGCGGGTTTAATTGTTTAGAACAACCCACAGAAACCTGTGGATTATCCAGAAACACCAGGTGAAACTGCTGGAGTCTAGACTCGCTGAGGTCAGAGAGAAATCTAGAGGCTAAAAGGTCGCCAAGGCGGTGGGGTGAGAAGATGGTCAGGGGTTGGCCATGAATCAGCTCTTTTGCATCAGCGTACAATGTTGTTGCCACTGCCAGTGCCCGCAGGCAGGGGAACCATCCCCTGGCTGTGAGGTCAAGTTGTTTGGATATGTAAGCAATAGGTAGCAGTTCAGAGCCAACTGGCTGCACTAAGGCACCAAATGCTATCCCTCCCTTTTCATTAGTATATAGATGGTGTGGATAATTGGGATTAGGGAGAAAGAGAGGGGGTGCAGCCAGTAGGGTGGAACGTAAAGCGTGAAAGTCTTGAGTCACTTTGATGGGGGAAGACAGCAGCCCTGTGGGAGTTTCTTTAGCGGCAGCATATAGAGGTTTGGCCAGGGTGGTGTAACTGGGACCCAGTGGCGGAAGAATCCCGTCAGTCCTAAGAAGGACAAGATCTGGTCTCCGTTGGCCGGAGGGCAGATAGACCTGAGGAGGCTACACCGGTCTGCTGTCAGGGCTTTAGTGGTGGGAGTGATTTGGAGGCCTAGATAGACAACAGAGGTCTGAGTTAGTTGAGCCTTAGATTGCGAGGCTCTGTAGCCCTGAGAACCAAGGAAATTAAAGAGAGTTGCAGTATGTCGTTGGGAGGTCTCTTCTGAGGGGCTGCAAAGGAGCAGGTCGTCTACGTATTGGAGGAGGGTACTATGGTGAGGCGAACACCTGGCCAGGTCCCGGGACAGGGCCTGTCCAAAGTAGTGGGGACTGTCTCTGAACCCCTGAGGGAGTACAGTCCATGTGAGTTGTGTGGTCAGCTAGGTGTCGGGGTCAGTCCAGGTGAAAGCAAAGAGGAATTGGCAGTTGGGTGGAGTGGGATAGTAAAAAAGGTATCTTTGAGGTCAATAATGGTGAAATGAGAGGTTTTAGGAGGTATAGAAGAGAGGAGGGTGTAGGGGTTAGGGACAAGTGGATGGGCAGGGACCACTGCCACGTTAATCAGGTGGAGATGCTGCACCAGCCGGTAGTCTCCCAAGGCCTTTTGAACAGGAAGGATAGGCGTGTTACAGGGGGAAGTCGTGGGAATCAGGAGGCCCTGCCCCATGAGGTGGTCGATGATGGGTTTTAGCCCCTTGAGGTTACTGGTGGACAAAGGAAACTGAGGCCGGGCTGGGAAATGGGTGGGGTCCCTTAGCCGGATGAGGACTGGAGGGTGGTGCCGAGCCACCACCGGGACTGGGGTGTCCCAGACCTCAGGATTAACAGAAGTGGTTGGAGAGTCAGCAAGCAGCATTAGGAAGGCCCCTGACGTAGGAGCCGATCCTGGAGTCAGGTGAAGAGTGGCCTTTAGCTTAACGAGTATATCTCTTCCCAAAAGAGGAGTAGGGCAGGAGGGGATGACTAAAAAGGAGTGAGCAAACAGGCAGGAGTCCAGTTGACAGGGTAGTGACTGGTTTTGGAGCGGGCATGAGGGTTGGCCGTCAATTCCCATAACCGAAACCTGGGAAGGACGTAGAGTGCCCCCAAAAGAGGGAAGGACCGAATAGGTAGCCCCCGTATCAACCAGAAAGTTGATAGACTTACCCGCTACCTGGAACGTTACCCTGGGCTTGGCTTGGGTTATCGGGGTCCCCGAGTCTGGGCGGTGTCAGTCTTCATTGAAGCTCAGCAGCTCCAAGGGGGGAGGAGGGCAGGAGGTCTCCCTAGAGCGCTCTGGTCCCCGACCCCTAGAGGTCAGGGCCCGAAAGGCCTGGGAACAATCGCTAGCCCAGTGTCCTCGCTGTTTGTATTTTGGACACGGCTTGGAGGGAGGCCGTGGATTAGCACACGCTCTTGCCCAGTGTCCGTCCTGGCCGCACTTGAAGCAGGCCCCCAGAGGGGGGTTTTGGGACCCCGAGCCCGCTGCTGGCCGCAGGGCTGCTACCAAAGCCTGGGTTTGTTGGTTTAGGAGGCTCACCTGAAATTCGGCCTTTTGCTTAAGTCTTGCCTTTTGGCTGGCCTCAGCAGCTTTCTCGTGGGCGTTGTACACTTTAAAGGCCATTTTTACCAGGTCCCGAATAGGCGTCTGAGGGCTGTCCTCAGCCTTAGCTAGCTTTTTCCGGATGTCAGGTGCGGATTGGGAAATAAAATGGCTAGCCAAGGTGACCGCCCCAGTAGGGGACTCAGGGGACAGTGTGGTGTACTGAATGAGGGCTTCAGTCAGCCAATTAAGGAACATGGCCAGGTTTTCGTCAGGCCCCTGAGTTACCTCATCTAGTTTGAGGAAGTTTACAACTTTGTGAGAGGACACCTCCATCCCACCCAGAATGCACTGGACCGTATAGCATACTCGCAACTGGCCGCCACCCCCTTCCTGGTAGTCCCAATTAGGGTCGGTGTCAGGAACTGCCTGAGCTGCCGGTGGGCGTTCGGGGGAGGGGTTGGCAAAGTGTCGCTTTCGGCCTGAGCCCTGGCTGCCGTCCAAATGGCCTGCCTTTTTTCGAGGGTGGTAGTAGACGCCAGGATGACATAGATGTCCTGCCACATTAAGGCATAGGTGTGGGTCAGACCAGTGAATTGCTTAATGTACTGAGTGGGATTGGAAGACAAGGATCCCAGCTTGGCCTCAATCTGCGCTAAATCTTGGAGAGAAAAGGGGACGTAGACTTGAGCTAGACCCTCAGCTCCAGCCACCTGTCACAGAGGGAGTAACGGGGCCGGGGGAGAAGGGGAAGGAGGTGAAGGCTCTGAAGGGTTGCTGTGGGAGCGGGTGTGAGATCTAACCTGAGAGGGACAGGGAGTAACTGGGGAAAGAGGAGGGTACAGAGTAGGGTTAAGGGTGGGAGGATCTGGGGCTGGGGGCGGAGTCTCGGGAGCAGAAGCGGAGAGTGAAGGAATCAGCGTAGAGGGGGTGGGAGCAGTGGGAGTAGTATAGGGAGGAGGAGCCACCAGGTCTTCCGGGGGAACAGAGAAAGCAGACAACTCGGGAGTGGGGGTTGATTTGGCTGAGGAAGGTGGAGCTGGGGGAGCCATTGTAAGCAGGATCTGGCTAGGGGCGCATGTGGTGCACAGAGTGGGGCGAGAGCGCAACGTCCAAAAGGCCTGAACGTAGGGGACCTCAGACCATTTTCCCATTCTCCGGCAGTAATTATCCAAATCACAGAGGACATCAAAGTCTAATGTCCCTGTGGCTGGCCAGTGAGAGCTATATCTAGAGAATATTTTGGCCAAGCCTGTGAACACAAATGGGTAAGCTGTTTGGGGCGAATGTAGCCCGTTAGCCATAAGGTCCGTAGGTTAGCCAATAAACATTCTAGGGGAGTGGACCAGTTGGGCTCGGGTTTGGAAGACGTTGATCCCATGGCGACCACGTGGAGGTCACCCCTGTCGTCCGGACGTCTCTGGGGGCCAGTGAGGCCTCAGAGGCCAGGGATCCCTGCAGCCATTTGGGACATCTCCCCCATGTGCTGGGGACCGAGAAAGGCCGGATCCGGAGGTTGCTCAGTCGCTTAGGATGTCTCCCTCACGAGCTGAGAACCTGAGGAGGGCCCAGTAAGTGCCCACCGGTTACAGGGCCCTAGGAAATGGTCGCCTGGGATGGTGGGTCCCAAAGCCGAAGGGACTTACCCCGTATTCTGCTGTCTGGGAGGTTGGTCAGCCACCTGGGTCAGGGCTACCGTGGTGGTGGAGCTCAAGGGGCCCTCAACGCCAAATGCCGGAGGCCCTCGCCTCAAGCCCCATGTTGGGCGCCAGATGTAAAAAACGCTGCAGGAAGAAAAGCCACCTGTAGGTAACGTTGATAAAAGCCTTTATTAGGCGATCGCTCTTGGGCAGAACTCCCGGGGGTGAGCGAGGAGGGGAACAAAGGGAGTCTGTGACGAATGGAGGCAAGGGCGGGGGTTTTATGGTCGGGGCTGGCGTTCAAGCCGGGCCTTTCCATATACGGTAAAACACGGGGGCCACGTTGCTGATTGGTGCTGGTGGGCCTTGTGTCAGTCCTTCATTGGGCCAGGTCATGGGTTCTGTATCCAGGATGTTGGTCCGCCCCTGGTTTCTGTCTGGGCGGGGGTGGGTTCCGGGGCTTTTTGCCTCAGCCACCTGAACATGTCCATGCATGTCTGGGCATGTCCGACCTCTCAACCAGTGCATTTTCTTGGCAAAACTCTATTAGTCTTTGTCCTGCTTCATTCCGCATTCCAAGGCCAAATTTGAACTTAACTATTCTCAAACCTAGAGATTAGCAATGCCTTTTTTTAATGGAAATGTTTATCATAAGCTATGCTAATGTACTATGCATTTACCCCAAACTCTGTCTTCAAGTTGGTTCTGCCTTTTGGCTTAGAACCTACTTGATAAACCAGTTTGTTATACTCAGGTATCGTTCCTCTAATCTATGCAAATAAAACTGTTTGTATGGTGATCTGCCCTTCTTCAAGATTCAAGTTAATCATTTTATAGCCCAAGATATTCCATTTGGTGCCAAGATTATCCCAAAATACATCTTATGGGTGAGGCGCCTGGTGCCATTCTGAGTTTTGAGACATTCCTTTCTTTCATTAACAGACTGCTGTTGACTATATAACATCCAGCTGAAGTCTAGCAAGGGGGGCACTCTTTCTGCCCCCTTCTGATGCTTATGTCAGAAGCTTTCTCTGTCTTCTTTATAATTTAATAAAACTTTATTACACAAAAGCTCTGAGAGATCAAGCTTCGTCTCTGGCCCCGGATTGAATTTTTCTCCTCTGGGGGCCAAGAATCCCAGCGTCGTGATTCAGCAACAATGTTTTAACTCTAGGCCAATGAAACGGACAAATATGAACCACAACGAAAATAACAAATCAGCTTTCAGGGTGATTTCTAAATCAGACTTCACTGGTTCGTCTCAAGCTATTTCAAATAATTAAAAGGATGCTTCTTTATTCACAAGCCCTCCACCAAACACCCTGGTAAAAGAAATGGTTAAAAGGAATTAGCACCATGATCAAGTGGATCTCCCCTGGGCACAAGGAGATAATCAATAATTGTAAATTCACCCATGTGATACCAGACCATATTAACATTTTGGTTGTGGGATTTTTCAAGAAAGAAAGTAACACCTGTGGCATTCGTAAGAAAAGACTCATGTCAAGTAAATGTTACCTAAAAAAAAAAAAAAAGACCTTTTCATAAAATTCACATCTAACGTCACAGTTGAGTGTGAAAAGCTGAAAACATTCTAAGATCAAAAAAATAAGGCAAGGATGAACAATACCACTTTTATTCAAGTGAAACTGACACTGTTTGGGAACATTATAAATATATATCACCGAAACAAAAATTATAGCCCACATCAGTGGACTTGATAAAAGTTGCAGGATATTAGACATAAAGAAATCTGTTGATTTTCTATATGCTAAAAGTCAGAAAGAGACATGAAGGAATGTCAGGCAAATGGGAATTTTCCTTAATTCCCAGTCTGCCATATCAAAAATAATAAATACCGCAGGGCCAAGGTCCCTGTTCTTCACTGAGCACGCTACATGTGAGCTCAGGTCAAGGCTGGTTTCTAATAATATTCTCTCTGCCTAATTCCACTTCCTTCCTTTCTGTGCCAGATATGATTATCAACTACCCAGTTAAAACCCCAGGCATGCAAATCTGAGTTTCACCACCCACTGTGGCACCTCACACCAATTCTTTGATCCTGAAACTACCCATAAACTCAGCCTCAGGCTTTCAAAACAGGAATGCACACAAGCTACAAATCCAAGGACACTGGTTGTTCACTTGAACTTTGCAGAACAAAGATGGAACCATCCAGACCTGTCCTGATCTCTTGGTCTTTTCTAAGGATTGCTCAGTCTTAACCCCTACGTGCATCCCTGCACACATCCCCAGAGGGACATGTTGCAGGCATTCAGGGAAGAAAATAAACATTGTGTGCCAGTCTATGAAGAGAAAGGGAGGAAAACTCAATCAAAGAAGATGGGCAGTTCTGATGTGGTTGTTGATAGGTTGTTCATAGGGAGGCCATAAAACCGTGGTAAAAGTACATGATGGATGGGAAGATATCCTTGAGCCTAGACCTGAAGGTCTGAGAGACAAAGGAGAGGAACACAACCTCAGCTTTGAGAAAGAAAAGGTGGAAGTGACCGGAGGAGAGTGAACCATGGGAAAATGGTTCATGCCTAGGGTGGGGTTGTGACTACATGTCCAAAGAACAGACAGCTAGAAGCCCGTGGAGCACATAATTTTTCCTGTTTATCCTAATGCAGAGAAAGACATATGACTCCACCAGCCTGCACTCTGGCATTTTTTGTTTTTCATTCTGAAAGGACTGGCATTCCACACGACTTGTGCATCTTAGTTCCTCAAGTCCCTGCCAGAGGCAGTGAAAATACTGAATCCTAACCACTGGACCACCAGAGAATGTGTTGGGATCCATTCAAAATTCGAATTACAAGTAGGCACTACCCTCGTGAACACACAGACACACACCCAACTGAGCCAGTCACTTCAGGGGTCTCTCAGTCTCCTTCAGGCCCACCAGGGAGACATTTCTGAAACTGTCTTGAGTTGAGTGCAAGAACCAGGTATAACTGAATTCTGGAGAGGTTGCATGATGGGCTAATCACTGGGCAGTTTGTCCTTACTGTGCATCCCACGTAAAAACACTGGGACCATCTTCTGTGTCCCTAAGCACAAAGGAAAGCTTTCTTTCCAGATCTGATCACACTGGTGGTGGTTTAGTTGCTGAGTGTCCAACTTTGCAACCCCATGGACTATATGGCCTGCCAGGCTCCTCTGTGCATGGAATTCTTCAGGCAAGAACACTGGAGTGGGGTGCCATTTCCTTATCTCGAGGGTCTTTCCGTGCCTCCTGCATGGCAGGTGGAATCTTTACCACTGAGCAAACAAGAAATCCCTAGTCACACAGATACCAACCATGTAATTCCTCTTTGCCAGAAAAATCTAAGTTAAATACTTAAAAAAAAAAAAAATACAGAGTTGCAAAAACATAACTAGTCCTTAGGAAAGCACTGAAATGGAGTTAGGCTAGAAATATGCTGAATAGACATGTCTGTTTATCTCATCATGAATAGACAGATTCTCATTTACAGAGAATGGACTTAGGTGAATGCCTATTTAGTACCTCACAGCTCACTGTTTTACACTATTTTAAAAAAGGGAAGAAAAGAGACTGTTAATGATCATCAGCTTTCTTTACTGGGCCTTCCTGGTGGCTCAGATGGTAAAGAGTCTGTCTGCAATTCAGAGACCCCGGTTCTATCCCTGGGTCCAGAAGATTCCCTGGATGAGGGCATGGCAACCCACTCCAGTATTCTTGCCTGGGAAATCCCATGGATGAAGGAGCCTGCCAGACTACAGCTCAAGTACTTGGTAATACTTCTTACCAAGCACTCACCAAAAGTGTAAAATTATTAAGTTATTACCAACGAACTTTTTCAACCTGTAACATAAAGAGGAGAATGCATACAAGTCCTGATCTAAACTTGAAATAAATGGGGGGGGGGGGAACACTATAAAGTGTTTTTTTTTTTTTAATTAAAAAAAAAAAAGTGGTGTCACATAATTACAGCTACCCTAGGGGTCCAGTGGCTAAGTTCCCACATGCTACAACTAAGACTCAGCATAGCGAAATATTTTAAAAGCTTTTAGAATATAGCATAAGAATATAAGTGGATTCTAGGAAGGCAGCAAAGTACATTTCAGAATCATTCTTTATAGAAAACAATTCAATGTAAAGGAAAAAGCAAAACCATCACGAGAAGTAATAAAAGCACCTTTAACATTCCTTCACAGAGGCACCGCATGGTGACAGATGTCATTTCTGGCTCCACCAGTCTCTCTGTTCTCTACTCCACACCAGGAAACAGAAGGGTGACCCACAGCTGTCTGAGTCCAGTCACTGTCCCCTGGGCTGAACAGGATGGCAAATGGAAGCTTTATTATGATACAAACAATTACAAGATGCACACATACAGACAGGACATTTTCAATTCTCATCCTTATCAGAGTAATTTTAAAAGGTATTTTTTGGAGTCCAAAGCCACAGATCAAATACATCACAACTTAATCATGCATAAGCAAACAGCTCAGCACTCATCTGGGTCCAGATCTTTACCCCCTCACTTCCACGTGTTTCCTTTTCATTTGGTTTGTCTCTCTGGTCCCGTCTGCTGTCCTGCCTCTCTGCACATTGTTTCCCCTCAACCTTTCTGACCTGTTTCCTTGTGTCCCTCTCGTTCAGTCCTCCAGGTTACCACCACTGAATCTGTGACACGCCCTTCATCCCCACTCTGCCCCCCCTCTGGTGGCAGAACTACCTTTCCACCCTCTCTTCCTCTGCTCACTTTGTCCCCACTCCAGCCCTTCTCTCCCAGCATCAAATCTCTCCCTAGGTCATGTCTTCCACCCTTTTTTACCCTCACTATACTGATCAGCCTTGGAGCAGGAAATGGCAACCCACTCCAATATTCTCACCTGGAGAATTCCACGGACAGAGACAGAGGAGCCTAGTGGACGACGATCCATGGGAATCACAAAAAGTCAGACACGGCTAAGGGACTAACCTTCCCTTTTCATACTGATCAGGGGTTTGTCTCCTATTCTGTCTTTACTCCTTCATGTCCCAAGAGATCCCAACTTTCTTTCACTTTGTTTGTTACCATCTGCTACTTTCACTGTTTATTCTTTTATTCTTACCATCTCTTTGCAAAACACCCATCCTCCACACTGCCCTCTGATCTCACCCACTCTTCTGTTCTCCTCACGTTTCTATTTCTCTCAGTCACTCTGTCTCCTGATCCCTCTTGCGCACACATTCAGAGTCGGTGGATGCACTAAGATGTCTGCCTCCTGAGAAAGCACTGATGAAATGAAAACTCAACAGTTTAAGGCAAGACAGGAAAATTAAATGCAAACTTTTCCCTTACCCATTTTGTCCCCCTCCCTCCTCTCGCATGAGCCCTCTGTTAACCAGATGTCGATGGAAGAACCTGCTCAACCATAAAGATCAATTTTTCTTCCTCTGAAACCAAGCCACATCACACCTTAGAAGACAGCATTCTCAATATTCTAAAGGATCACAATGAGACAGAAGGAAAGGGGCAGGACACAACCATTAAAAGGAGTGGAGGGACGGGATGACAGTCATTCAGAAAGAAAGGATATGACAAAAACTAGGCACAAGATGGCAGAAGAGTCTACTTCCAGTTGACCTTAAGTCTGATTACACTCTCACTGTGACACATCACCTAAACGACACCCGCACAGGCACAATGATAGTTCACAGGATAACCATAAAAGGCCAACAGGCAGGCAGAGGCCCAATTCCCAGAAACCCTGCCCCTTGAAGAGAATGTTCCTCCCATCTACTTCTGCTTCATTGAATTCTGTTTGACTGTGTGGATCACAACAAACTATGAAATATTCTTCAAGAGATGGGAATACCAGACCACCTGACATGGCTCCTGAGAAATCTGTATGTAGGTCAGGAAGCAACAATTAGAACTGGACATGGAACAACAGACTGGTTCCAAATAGGAAAAGGAGTAGGTCAAGGCTGTATATTGGCACCCTGCTTATCTAACTTATATGCAGGGTGCATCATTCAAAGTGCCAAGCTGGATGAAACACAAGCTAGAATCAAGATTACCGGGAGAAATATCAATAACCTCAGATACGCAGATGACATCACCCTTATGGCATAAAGTAAAGAACTAAAGAGCCTCTTGATGAACGTGAAAGAGGAGAGTGAAAAGGCTGGCTTAAACTCAACACTTAGAAAACTAAGATCATGGCATTCTGTCCCATCACTTCATGGCAAATAGTTGGGGAAACAATTGAAACAGTGAGACACTATTTTGGGGACTCCAAAATCACTGAAGATGGTGACAGCAGTCATGAAATTAAAAGACACTTGCTCCTTGGAAGAAAAGCTATGACCAACCTAGACAACATAGTAAAAAGCAGAGACATTACTTTGCCGACAAAGGTCCATCTAGTCAAGGCTATGGTTTTTCGAGTAGTCAGGTATGGATGTGAGATTTGGACTATAAAGAATCCTGAGTGCTGAAGAATTGATGCTTTTGAACTGTGATGTTGGAGATGATTCTTGAGAGTCCCTTGGGCTGCAAGGAGATCCAACCAGTCTATCCTAACGGAAATCAGTCCTGGGTGTTCATTGGAAGGACTGATGCTGAAGCTAAAATTCCAATGCTTTGGCCACCTGATGCAAAGAACTGACTCATTGGAAAAGACACTGATGCTGGGAAAGATTGAAGGCGGGAGGAGAAGGGGACGACAGAGGATGAGATGGTTGGATGGCATCACTGACTCAGTGGACATGAGTGAGTAAGCTCTGGGAGTTGGTGATGGACTGGGAAGCCTGGCATGCTGCAGTCCATGGAGTAGCAGACAGTCAGACATGAGTGAGACAATGAACTGAACTGAACTGACAGGATTACAGTAAGTGTATCTGAGCAGGTCTTTGAAAAGGAGTACCCAGGCAAAAGAGCTTAGATAAATTCAAGAGATACACCAAAAACCCAATGACGATCCATCAGAGTTTCTAGAAAGAATTTATCATACTTATAGGCACTGCTCTGATGCAAACCCTAAGCCTCTGAAAATAATGAGAATAGTAAACATAACCTTTATTGGACAAAGCTCCCCAGACATAAAAACATCACAAAAGTTAGATGGTCCACTTGGAATGACCCCTTCTCAACTGGCAAATGTTGCTTTAAAAGTGTTCAACAACAGGGAACGACAAAAGAAGCAAGAAAATGCAAGACTGAAAGCCACATTACCTGGTGGCAGCTGTGGATTCCCAGAGCACGAGTAACCTGAGGAGAGGTGAGCCACCGTGAGGGAGGGAACAATGCTCTTAGTGTAAGGAGGGCACTGGAAAACAGACTGTCTTTGGCTAAGGAGTAAGAAGGAAAACAGTAACAGACAGGAGCCTGTCACTGCAGTAGAAAGAGGTGAACACTCTGATGATGCTCCAGGAGCCTCGGGTACCTGTGACAGTGGGGACAAACTGACTAACCTTCTGATAACTACAGTGCAGCATACTCTGGTGGATACCAAGATGGCGCAGAGAACGACTCAGTCCATCCCGGTCACTGGAGTTTCTGGAGAAGTGCAAAGCAGCTCTTTCTTCAACCTGAAATACAGTTTCTTATATTTGCCCACATGTCCAATCCCTCTTCTATAAATTAAATGCACAAATGACAGCTTGACCTCTGCATTCTGTCAGGGCACACGGTAAGCAGGCAGATGACATTTGTGCACACTCTGGAGAAAGAGACTGATTCCTCCTCCCCAAGTATACAAAAAGGTAAGGGAGGAAGTGTGGACTGACAGCACCCCAGGGAAGGCCGACAAACACGTGGCCAATACAAATCCTGTTACTAAGGACACTGGAGGGATTCCCTGGTTGGTCAGTGGTTACAAGTTGGCACTTTTGCTGCAGTAGCCCGGGTTCAGTTCCTGGTGAGGGAACTTAGGATCCTGCAAACTGTACAGGACAGCAAAAAAAAAGGAAACTGGGACACCTAATTTAAAACAATACCTTCTGAGACAAGAGACCCCAAAGATAATTCAGACAATTCTTGAAAAGTTGGCTTAACTGGGACTAATTAAACCTGTATATTCCTATATCAAACTCCTATCCCCCAAAGAGCCGAACTCAGCAGTGTACGAATCATTGTTCAAGACGTGAGGGTCATTTGTGAGACAGCCCAAGATTTGCAGCCTGTAGTAAGTAATCCACATATGTTCTGCTCACAACTACTGTGGGACAATACTGCTGGTTCTCAGTTCTGGACTTGAAGCATACTTTCACCTGCATTCCTACTGCACCTGTCTGCTTTCTGGTGGCAGGACCCAGAAACACAGGGAGTCCAACAGTACTGCTGGACAGTGTTGCCTCAGGGACTGAAGATTTCCCCCGCCTTGTTTGGGGAAATGTTGGCTCGGGCTCTTACTCCAATGTATGTGGAAGACTTGCTCACAACAAGCAAAGTGTCTAAAAAACGCCATAAGAATCCTTAAGTAGACCAGTTGTGGATGGAACAGCTCCCAGAAGAAGGCTCAAGTATGTAAGTAACAAGTCACGCACCTGGCTTTCATCCTCTACCTGACAGAAAATAGGCAACTGCTGGCTTGGGAACACCCAAGACACACAGAGCTGAGGGGTTTCTGGGAAAGGCAGGATTCTGTCAAATTAGAATCTCGAATTCAGGCTTTAAAAGAACATATTTTGAGCTCTTTACTTCGACAAAAGAGCACCAAACAGCCTGGGAAGTGACAAAAACAAGGGTAGTCTTGCTTCTAGCTTTAAAACGAGCAGACTTAAACTTTACACACTGTAGGTCCATGAGGGACAAGGCCTGAGTCTCACGTATTGATTCAAGCTGCGAGGAACATCCCTCGGCTCACTACTTACTTCTCAACTAAAACAGAGTGTTCAGGGCGGCCCTCTAGCCTTCGAGCTGTGGCAACTCCTTGTGCCAGACTTCAGGAAACCAAGCAGCTCACCCTGGGCAACCCACCACTGTGTACGTCTCTCACCATGTCCTTTCTTCAGGCTTCCCTGGTAGCTCAGTTGGTAAAGAATTTGCGTGCAATGCAAGAGACCCGAGTTCGATTCCTGGGTCGGGAAAATCCCAGGAGAAGGGAGAGGCTACCCACTCCAGTATTCTGGCCTGGAGAATTCCATGGACTGTATAGTCTATGTGGTTAAGAGTCGGACATGACTGAGTGACTTTCACTGTCCTTTCTTCGCTGGAACAAAAAGAGGGCTATTGGCTGACTTCTGGGAGAACGAGGAAGTACCAAGCCATTCTCTCAGGCAATTCCACTCTAAAACTTCAGGTCACTTTCGCCCTGAATCGAGCGTCCTGCTCCCAACGGTTGCTGCACAACCCCCTGAGCATGAGTGCCTCGAGGACACCAGGTTCTACACACAACCCTTGGCTGAGCCAGAAATGGACCTGCTCATGGATGGAAGCAGCTTCCTGGACCAAGGCAGTGGATGTATTTGGTATGTAGCGAAAACCCTTTATTTGTTTTTTTTTTTTTTTTTTTTTTTTTTTGCCACACAGCCTACAAGCTCTTAGTTCCCCAACCAGGGATCAAACCCGCACTCCCTACAGTGGAAGTGCAGAGTCTTAACCGCTGGACCGCCTGGGAAGCCCTGTGCTGCTAACCCTTGAAAAGGTGGTAGAAGCAAAAGCCCTGCCCCTAGGGAGCTCAGCTTAGCAGGCAGAAGGCACTGCTCTGACAAGAGCCCTACTGCTCCCTGAAGGCAAGTGAGTGATACATCCAGAGGCTCCTGCTCTGCTTTCTCTGTGGTGCCTGCTCACAGGACCATCTGCAGTGAAGGAAGCTCCTCACTTCAGACAATAAAGACAGAAAACATGCTTTGAGATCCTGTCATGATGAGACGCCATCCACAAGCCCTCACTGGTGGCCAGAGTGCACTGTCCAGGCGACCAGAAGGGTGAAATTCTTATAATCCAAAGCAACCAGTTAGCTGACCAAGCTGCAAAGGCAAGCTGCAAAGGCAGGCGATTCTCAAGCCATGAGAGGGTCAGTGCAGATCAACTTGTCAAAATACCAGGTGGTGTATCCAGAAAAGGAGTGGGGATTCACTGTGGACCACACCACGCCCGAGGGAGATGGTGCATATGGAACTGTCCTGACTCCTGAGGCCCTCTTGCACACCGTGCCACAGCACACTGTAATAGCACCCACACCAGGAGAGATGCCACAGTGGATTCACAAGTTCATAATGGAGCCTAACCTGCAGAAGACCATCCAGTGAGCCTAAAACTTGCATGATTCATGCTAAAAATAAAGACTGCTATCAAACCTTCCCAGATGGGGACCCAACACGGGAACTTGGGTCACCCAGACTGGCAAGTAGACTAAAGTAAATCCAGTTGGTAAGGATAGAGCAAAGAGACAGACTAGGTGACTAAACAGTTAATGCCACTAGGCGATTGTAAGTAAGGAAAAAAGTATCGGAGACTCTGTAAGTTAAAGGATCACTCAAAAAAGCAGGTTTTCTCAGCAAGAAAACCATGTGGCAAAGGCACAGGACCTGCCCCCAAACAATAAAACAGTGGTGGCATGAGCCCCACATCCTGCCCAGTGGGCTCAGTAAGTTAATGACCCCCTAGGACATGCTTCTTTGTGTGCACTAAAAACAAAAATATAAGGAAAGGTGACATTATGCTGAAACCTGAGATGATTTACCAAATTTTTGTGCATTTCCATTGAGCCATGAGAGTCCAAGCTTGACCATGTGAGGACAAGAAAATTCCCCTGCCCGATGAGGAGGAGGAGTTGGTGATGGAAGCTGACTTCTAATCAAGAAGCTTGAACTTAACTTTGCTAGTGGGTGAGATGAGTGCAGTTGTGTGGTAGTTTGAACATTCTTTGTCATTGCCTTTCTTTGGGATTGGAATGAAAACTCACATTTTCCAGTCTTGTGGCCACTGCTGGGTTTTCCAAGTTTTCTGGCATTTTGAGTGCAACACTCTCAGAGCATCATCTTTGATTGAAATAGCTGAGTTGGAATTCCATCACCTCCACTAGCTTTGTTCACAGTAATGTTTCCTAAAGCCCACTTGACTTCACATTCCAGGATGTCTGGCTCTAGGTGAGTGATCACACCATCATGGTTACCTGGCTCATTAAGATCATTTTTGTAAAGTTCTTCTGTGTATTCTTGCCATCTTTCCTTAATCTCTTCTGCTTCTGTTAGGTCCATGCCATTTCTGTCCTCTATTGTGCCCATCTTCGCATGAAATGCTCCCTTGGTATCTCTAATTCTCTTGGAGAGATCTCTAGTCTTTCCCATTCTATTGTTTTCCTCTATTTCTTTGCATTGTTCACTTAAGAAGGCTCTCTTATTTCTCCTGGCTATTCTTTGGAACATTTTATTCAAGTGGGTTTACCTTTCCTTTTCTCTTTTGCCTTTGCCATCTCTTCTTTTCTCAGCTATTTGTAAGGCCTCCTCAGACAACCATTTTCCCTTTTTGCATTTCTTTTTGCTTGTGATGGTCTTGATCACTACCTCCTGTACAATGTCATGAACCTCTGTCCATAGTTCTTCATGCATTCTGTCTATCAGACCTAGTCACTTGAATCTATTTGTCACTTCCACCGTGTATTCATAAGAGGTTTGATTTACCTGAATACCTGATATCTGAATGGTATCTAGTGGTTTTCCCCACTTTCCTCAATTTCAGTGTGAATTTGGCAGTAAGGAGTTTATGATCTGAGTCACAGTCAGCTCCTGGTCTTGTTTGTGTTGACTGTATAGAGCTCTCCCATCTTCTGCTGCAAGGAACATAATCAATCTGATTTTGGTATTGGCCATCTGGTGATGTTTTTGTGTAGAGTCATCTCGTGTTGTCAGCAGAGAGTGTGTCACCTAAAAAAGATGTACAACTTGAGAGTTGCAAGTTAAGTTTTATTTGTGGAAAATGATGACTGCAGCCAGGGAGGCAGCCTCTCGGATAGCTCTGCAGGTGTCCAGAGATCTTTGACTATTAAGACCCAGTCCAGTAATAGCACATTGAGCGGTGTATCAGCAGAAACCTTCTTCAGAACTGGGAATGATCCTTCCCAGCAATGCGGGACGAAATGGTCATGAAATGCCCTCCATAGTAGGGTCATATTTGCTAAACGGTCATATCACCAGGACTTCCTGTTGGCTCAGACAGTAACTCGTCTGCCTACAATGCGGGGAGACTGGGTGGGGAAGATGCCCTGGAGAAGGAAATGGCAACCCACTCCAGTATTCTTGCCTGGAAAATCCCATGGACAGAGGAGCCTAGTAGGCTACACCCAGGACTGCTCTCCTTTAGAATGGATTGGTTGAATCTCCTTGCAGTCCAAGGGACTCTCAAGAAACTTTTCCAACACCGTAGTTCAAAAGCATCAGTTCTTCGGCACTCAGCTTTCTTCACAATCCAACTCTCACATGACCACTGGAAAAACCATAGCCTTGACTAGACGGACCTTTGTTGGCAAAGTAATATCTCTGCTCAGTACAGAGTTTAAGCGGAGTTGTTTTGTTGTGTAATCATTCAGCTCTGGGGTTAAAGAAAAAAGTTTGTCTTTTTCTCCTCCTTGATCATTCCAGACTGTTTTCTATCTTCCTTGAGAGCCCCAGACCCCTTTCTCCTCCTCGGGTACCCCGGACTTCTCAACCTACCTAGGTATTGCCTCTCTCAGATCTTTGGCCAAAGAGATGTTTGTTTATTAAAGTCCCAGAGGAAGCTTAACCTTTCCCCGAGTTCTCAGCCTGTCCTTCAACATGTATCATGTATTCTTTCACCTGCCAGTGGTGCTCAGCTCCATTAGACACAAGGGAAAGGTTTGTATCCAGAACACTCACCATCTCCCTCCTGTGAGCTTGTTGTTCTTGAGTGTGAGGAGCATGAGGTGGGCTGCCTTGTCCCCCTTCTCTTTGTGGGCTTGGATCTATTGGCTACTCAATTCTTAGTCCGTGTAAATTAGAGGTGATGCCCCAAGCATCTAATCCCTGATCCGGTGCTGGTTTCATCACAGTTGTCATATATGGAAGATCGAATCGGAAAATGGGAAAGTACAGGCTGCTCTTTAATTTTATCTGGCCCCTCAGAACCTGTAATGAACTGTCTTAGTCCCTGTCTGCCTCGTGAGATTGCTCAGCCATTTCTGCTGTTCTCCTTTTGCTGCCATATATGTCAGGCTGTGTGGAATAGGCTGGTGGATTGGATCTTCTGTGCCTGTTTCTTAGGAAAACTGTAAGGACAGCAGTCCAACAAAGGGGATATGTGTGAATCTTTCAGGCTCTTAGCTTGGCATCTCTGGGTGGACCAAATAGTCCCATCTCAAGGTCTTAGGATATGAGACCCCCTCATCTCATAATTTTCCACTCTTGTACTGTTCTATCTAGTCTGGGAATGTAGACTCTACCTGACTTTGCTTTGTCCTTAGTTTGCATAATTTTTCCTTTTAAATTTGATTTTGAAGTATGTTGCTCTAGCGTCTGAAGTCATGTCCTGTTTCTTTGCTGTGGTAATCCGGCTGTGTTTACGGGGCAGCTCCTCCTAGACTCTCTGTGGTGTGTGTTTACTGGTTAGGAGAAAAATTTTAAAGGAGAATACTTTTCCTTATTGGTTATAATATTTTCCTGCTGCATACAGAATCACCACTTGAAGCTACTTAGTCTAGTGGTCAGCGTGTTCTGTGATATGAGATGGTATCTGAAGACCTTGACCTGTACATCTTTTTCTGGCTTTGAGTGATGTCAGAGAAGCCTGCGTGAAGGGCACTGTGGTAGTGATGGTCACGTGCACTATCACCATGCCCTTTGAGCCTCACCAAGAGGTGTAGGAACGTCTCCTGACAAGGGTACTGTCCAGGTTCGCACCCTCTTATTTGTGAGGCCTTTAACTAAACTGTTGCTGATGCTGCATGCTTGTCACCTGGGTGCTAGTGATCATTCTACCTCCACACTTAATTTTGTAGCAACTTAATGACAGAGCTTATGTAGCGGAGTGATAACTTCAGTAATGCACCATCATTTGTTTTTTTTTTCAAGGCACAGCTACTTTCCTTTTTTTATATTTGTATGCATTATAAATGACTGTCTTTTATTTTTGTTATTAAGTTTCTATTTCATGTTACTCTTTGTAGTTTATTTGCAATATGTAGGCTGGTTGGTTAAGAAAGCTCCCCCACCCCTATGGTGGAATTGGTGATCAGTACTTTTTTGAGTTCTTTATGTATTCTTGATGTTAAGCTATTATTGAATATATGATTGGCAATACTTTTGTATTATAGTGTACTTTTTTTTCACTGCTGAGAATGGTTTACTGCACAATATTTGATAATTAGAATGTGTGCAATTTATGTCTTTTTATTTTGTTGGCATCAGCTTTTGGTGTTGTATCTGATAAATCATCAGTTAATCCACTGTCAAGAATAATTTTTAAGTTATCTATATAAATTGTGGATGCTAGGTAAACTTATTGTGATAATCATTTCACAGTATACGTATCAGTTAATTTTTTCTCTGTAGCTTAAACTTACACAATGATATTTGTCATTGTAAAAGTTGCTTATACAATCTCCTGTATGTCACTGTTTAAAGAGTTGAGTTTAGAAAGTAAAATAATTAAAACACGTTGGATAAAAGAAACAATAACACAGTTTATAATAATTTAAAGTGTCTTGCTCTTACAAGGCTGTGGTTAGTGACCCGAATGATCACATCCCTTAAGTCCTCCATCTCAGACACCCAGGTACTAACCCTGAGTTTGTTGAACTCAGCACTATGCCAAGTTTGCTATTTTGTAGGATGTGAGTAGGGAATAGCCCATTTCTACCCAGGCAGAGTTTTGTATTTGCAATATAGAGACTAGTCCCATAACTGCCCAAGTTCCCAGATCCCTGCATTGCTTCAGCCTCCCTAGCAGGATCTGAGCACAACATGCTGTGAAAAACAGCTTTTTATTGAGAATAAACCCTTTTAGTCGTAAGAGGAAGTATCTTGGCTTCCAACATAACTTGAAGCTTTTACCTGAGCTGTGCTACAGATGGTAATTTATTGCTGTCAAGGTAACAGGCCCCACCCCCTCCGCGGCCCGCCCCTCCAACGAGCTGTGCACACAATGGCTGCTCTTCCCGTCCGGGTCGGAAGCTCTAATACAAAAGCGCTTTGACCCAGAGTCGGAAGTTGGAGAGCGCAGAGCCGAGGTCCCCGAGCGGCGCCTAAGCTTCCTTCTGGAGTAAGTTTGCAGAGCTCGCCACCCCTCCAACCCACACCTCCGCCCCCGCTCACTCGTCCTCATGGTGTGGGAATTGCCAGCGACCTGAAAACCCTGGCACCCGGTGCTCGGCCCCGAATAGACGCTGCCGCTGCGGCTGCGGCCCAGTTATCTTTTCCTTTGGGTTTTAAGTGTCTCTGTGGCGGTTTTGGTCCTCGGTGCGCGTAGACACTGCCCTGGCGACATTTTCCTGCTTAAAACCCTTTTTTATCTCTGCCCTAGCCCAGTAAAGCCCTCTCTCTCGAGTTGGGAGTCGCGCCCCACCGGGTCACCTTTTCGACCGCTGGAGGCAGAGCCCGTCGCCCCCGCTCGCGGAGAGGCTGCGCCCTCTGCCTGGTCCTGGGATTTCGGAGAGCCTGGCTGCTCCTGAGCCCCATCTCTCCCATCCGCTCTGTCCTCTCGTCTCCTCAGGACGGTCCTTCCGCCCCGCATGCCCCGCTTTCCTGTCAGCCCGTTCCCTCACTGCATAGGGTAGGGGACCTGGGCCAGCCATGTGACAGCCAGTGCTGTAAAACAGAGAAGTATTAGTAAATTAGAAAGCCAGATCTCCAGGGATTGGAAAACAGCACAGGGAGAACCGCCCTTGTCTCAGTGATGGGAGCGGGGAGGCGAAGGGCGATGAGGGACGTCAGAGATTGAGACTCCCTAACTGTGTTTTGGCCGGGTTTGAGTCCAGGCCTCTTGGGTTAAAGTCACGAGTTGTGTTTTCACCCGGTTGGAGTCCCGCCACATGCGTTCAAATCTCAGTCTGAGGTGGCCGGTTTTATCACGGTGCTGGCAGAGAGAGAGGTAAGGAGCAGAAGAAGAAAGGGCCGGAAGGAAGCATAGCCACACGGCCTGCCATATAGTGGGTAGGGAGAGCCACAGCGAGAGGAGGGGAGTAATCTGGAGCGCAGAGAGGGAGCCGAAATGGGGGAAGAGAGAGGCAGGCATAGGTACGGATTTTTCAATCCATAGGAAGGTTGGAGAGAGAGAGCGTTTTGAGGGGGAACGAATTGCAGCAGCCTGGGAGAAGACACCTGTGAGGGAGGAAATAGGACAGGAACAGCAGGAGAGCAGAAGGGGAGAAAAAGACACACCAGACCCAGATGAAATAGGGAGATAGGTGAACAGAGGGGTAAGCTCCATCCAGGTGTGGCCAGTTGTTTGGATACAGATGATTTTTTTTAGTTATACAGAGGAGGATTGAAAGGTTGTTGT
>SJYC01051907.1:0-40115 GCA_006408675.1 Madoqua kirkii
TGCTGGGAAAGATTGAAGGCTGGAGAAGGGGACGACAGAGGATGAGATGGTTGGATGGCCTCACTGACTCGATGGATATGACCCTGGGCAAGCTCGGGGAGTTGGTGATGGACAGGGAAGCCTGGTGTGCTGCAGTCCATGGTGTCGAAAAGAGTGGGACACGACTGAGTGAACTACAAAATATTGATTATATTTCCCCATTGGGTCCTTGTTCGTTGTCTATTTTATATGTAGTAGTGTATATACATATATAACTTTTTTAAGTTATATATAATTTTAAAATATGCTATAAATATATTACTAAACATGGCAATTAATTATTAGGCATTGCAAGTTTGTATTTAACACAAGGGCTAAGATTCTATTCAAACTTCAAGAGTAACATCACAATGAAATCTGGCTCCAGATACAAACAGGACGTGTTCCCCAAACATAAACAGGAAATACTTTATCTCTAATCTAGAAAAGATCCCCAACACAAGAAGCTTCTGTTTGGCTAGGACTAAAGCTAAAGGCTGATTGCTGATGTAAGCTGCCACTTAATAAACTACAACTTGAAAAACTTGTACATAATTTGCCTCAGTCATCATTATCTTTAGGCTTGAAACAACTGTTTAAGAGAGAAAGGTCCCTCAAAAATCTATTCAGCTCAAGAAATTAGTACAACCTTCACCCATGATGACTTTGTAATAATAGCTACCACTTCATTTGAGCCTTCAGTGTGACCAGCACTTCATAAACGCTGCCTGTAGTTCTCAAAACATCTCGTAAGTCTAGAGAGTATCTTCATTGTACATCCAGCCATTTAGGGATGCAGCTGGTGTTCAAACCAGTCAGTTCAGCCCAAGTTCAAAGCCTCCCTCTTTCCTCCTGCATCTCGCTGCCTGCGGTCACAGATGACACTCTTGCTCCAGAGCAAAACTGAACACTCTGTAATGACTGTGTGGGGAGAGAATCTGAAAAAGAGCAGATACAGGTATATGCGCAGCTTCCCCGGTGGTGCTGGTGGTAAAGGGCCCACCGCCGACACAGGAGGTGTGGGGACCTGGGTTCTGTCCCTGGGTCAGGAAGACCCCCTGGGGGAGGGCACGGCACCCCACTCCAGTGTCCTTACCTGCAGAATCCCACGGACAGGGGAGCCTGGTGGGTTACAGTTCAGGGGGTCGCAAAGAGTCGAACAGGATTTAGTGACTAAACACCACCACCAGGGCTGGCAGGAGTTATTGGGACTTAAATATGAAATTAGCTAAGTCAGTCTGGATTTGAGATGAAAGGGTTTGCAGTCTTGCAATTCCAGTCTACATTTATGACGCATTTACACAGATTTCAATGCAATGTGGAAAAGAGTTTCCAGCAAATATTCAATCTAGAGGAGAAATCCTGGGTACATCACAGGAGTCTTGGAAGGACAGACAAACTAATGCCTGAGTTGCCCCAGGGCGGAGAGGTCAGTCCAGAGCAGCCCTGACGGGTGGCATGCTGGGTGGTCCTTTTCTGCAGCCCAGGCCTCACTCGGAGACGCCAACAAAACAAGTGCCTGCTGGAGGCGTCTTCCAGCCACAGGGCGTGTGGTGGGTCGCTTGGTGTGGCCATTTTTAAAAAATAATTTTTTCACTGGAATTCAGTTGATTTACAATGCTGTGTTTGTTACAGGTGTACAGCAAAGTGAGTTGCCCCAGGGCGGAGAGGTCAGTCCAGAGCAGCCCTGACGGGTGGCATGCTGGGTGGTCCTTTTCTGCAGCCCAGGCCTCACTCGGAGACGCCAACAAAACAAGTGCCTGCTGGAGGCGTCTTCCAGCCACAGGGCGTGTGGTGGGTCGCTTGGTGTGGCCATTTTTAAAAAATAATTTTTTCACTGGAATTCAGTTGATTTACAATGCTGTGTTTGTTACAGGTGTACAGCAAAGTGAGTCAGGTGTACATATACGTGGACATATGCTTGCTTGCTAAGTTGCTTCAGTCGTGTCCGACTCTGTGAGACCCCATGGACTGTAGCCCACCAGGCTCCTCTGTCCCTGGGATTCTCCAGGAAAGAACACTGGAGTGGGTTGCCATGGCCTCCTCCAGGGGATCTTCCTGACCCAGGGATCCAGTCCACGTCTCCCGCATTTGCAGCCAGACTCTTTACTGCCGAGCCCCCAGGGAAGCCAGCGTCGCTGGTGCTAGGGAGCAAGTTTAATTCAGGGGGAAAAAAATCACTCTGACAACAATAACAAAGTATCCCATTTTTCCCTGTAATACGGCCCAGGTGAGTGACCTGTTATTTAACCTCTAACGAAGTAGAAGAAGAACTTTGATTCTCAGATTCAAATTTGTTTTACAAACGGCAGAACGTCAGCAACGAGGTGCTTCCATCTGCACGATAAATTTGGGGGGATGTTGTTTGTTTTTATTTTTGTTTAATTTTTATTGAAATATAGGTGATTTTAAATGTTCTGTTAGTTTCAGAAGTTCAGCAAAATGATTTGGTTGCATACATACATATATCTATTTACTCAGGGGAATCCCTGGTGGCTCAGATGGAAAGAATCTGCCTGCAATGCAGCAGACCCTTAGATTCTTTTTTTATTATAGGTTATCACAAGATATTGAGTATGGTTCCCAGGGCAAAACAAGTTCAATAAATTTGAATTTTGCTCTCACAATACTGACAAATCAATTGCCTTTATTTTTCCGTGTGCTTTCTAATCTTGCAACCATATGTATACATGAAACATATTTATACCTGTTCACACAAAGCACACACATTTGTGTTTTTGTTGCCCTTATCACCCACCTGCAGTGAAATTCTTTACCACTGAGTAAAGATCCCTGGGTTCCATCCCTGAGTCAGGGAGATCCTCTGGAGAAGGAAATGGCAACCCACTCCAGTATTCTTGCCTGGAGAACTCCATGGACAGAGGGGCCTGGGGGCCTCCAGGCCACAGGGTCACAAAGAGTCAGACACAACTTAGCAACTGACCACATGGTCAGCATGGTCAGCAAGTGGCCACACACTGAGCCACGTCTTTGCTTCCAAAGCATAATTCCCTTGAGGGTAGGCTCCTTGTTTTTATTCATCTTTGTATCCCATCATAAAGAATGATGGCATATATGAGCACTTGCTAAATTTTTATAGATTTATTAGCTATCATTTACTTCTTTTCCATTGCAAGCAATTGTAATGCTTGAAATATTAGATGACAATTATTTCTTATTACTGTATACATTCTGCAGGCAGCTGTAATCAATAGATATTATACAATAGAATCAACTTTTGATTAATTTCCTATTAGGAATTATTCACTTATTAAAATATGATTTCCTTTAAAGTGAAAACTTTAAAGCTTAGATTAAACAGATTTTCTAACAACCCAAAACACTGAGTGGAATTATTCTTACCTATATAGAATAGAAAGAAAAAATTTACATCCCCAAATTATTCCATGACTTATAATTTCTATAATTTCCACAAAGCTATTAAGAACCCAAGAATGAAATTCTAAGTTCACATAGGTGATACCATTCTACTGGAATAAATATAAAGCCTGGTCATAATTAAATGATAGACAATTCTTACACAAGTAATATTTGTGAAAGATACAGGTATTGCCACATTTACAAAAAAGTCAAACCATCGTAAAGCAAATTGCTCTGTTTTAAAAGATATTTGATTTAATAAAAATGAAATTACACAGCCTTTGATTTCAGTCAAGTCAGCTTTGGGTTTCGATCCTTAATGTAAAATTCCAGTGCGATGTTCATCACAGAAAACAACAGGTAATGCTAGCATTTACCTTCTTGCCTCCAGAGCTGCTCCTAACAGCTGGCCAGGTAAGTTTCAATCCACACCCTGTCAGGAATGGAAATATATGAACTCTGCCCCTCCCACACTGGCCTTCTTCCAAGCACCATTTCAGCATCGGGGTACAATTGTCATTGATTAATGACCAAAAAATCAGAAACGAAGGAAAAGGAATGTGTGTCCCACATTTTTAAACAAATTCTCATGCTCTGTGTCTTCAGCTAAATTAAACGTTTAGCTTACTATTTGCGTATTTCCTTTGATCTTTCTAATTGGGTCTCTTCACGGAGACCTCACAGTAACTGCTGAACTGTACCTTTCAACCCAAGCCCTTACTCTAGATAAAGACGCAAAGAACCATTTCACTTTACACCCATGTCTTGGATATTCTCTTATGCTTGAATCTCTATAGTTTATCCAAAACTTTTTTTTTTACTATTACAAATGACTTTCAAAATATGCTTTATTTTCAAAGTTTGGGGGGTTTTCCCTGCAGCATCCTTGGGGTGGGATTGGGGATTGCTATTTAATTTATCTACTAGAATAGTTGAATAACAATGGGAAGATGGAAATTATCAAGATGTACTGACAGAGACGGGGTGGGGCAGAGCAGGGTGATGGGAGGTACATTCTAGAAGTGAACTAATTGGCTAAGAAACAAAGGGTTAATCAGTTTTGGACCAATATCTCCAGAAAACCTGTACAGCTTCCCTTCCTGCACTCTGTGACCTGCTCATCTATTTTACTTTTATTTCCTCAAACAACTATAGACCCCAGTCGCTCCCACGTTTTTCCTTTTCTTTCTCTTTCCTCTTACCCTGCTTTTCTCTTTTTCTTCCTTATTGGGCTCCCAGTAAAGCTTTCATCAGACAAATGTATTCCACAACCTAAAAAAAAAAAAAAGAAAACCAATAGTTTTAAAACTGAAATAAATAATTTCTGACGTCATTTTAGTCCTAGTATTCCACGACCCTGATTTGTTTATGACCATAAACAGGGCAGCTCCTGAACAGGGTGCAAAGGCTGTAACCACTAACGAAAGGGAGGATCAGCCAAAGCTTTGCAATCAACACGTTAGGGACAAAGTAAGGGCTCCTCTATGGCTTGGTTCTCTTTTTGACAGCTCTGTCTTCCTTTTCTAACTTCTTGTCAGACAACAGTATTATGTGAGCTCCAGCCCAACAAATACAATTATTGTGTCAAATACAGGGAAATTTAAAAGAAAACTGTTTAAAATGAGAGTATTGCCTTTAGGGAGAATATAAGCCGTTGTATACACTCTGTGTTTGTAAACTTACATGGAGAATATAAGCTACTTGAGATGACGTAAAAATTAAACAAGTGAAAACCACCTTCGAAGGTAAAATATCAACCAGTGGGAATCAGTAGCTCAGCATCAAAAGGGTCTCTCAACTCTGTGGTAAACAGAAAACAGAAGTGCTGTTAACTTCCTTTTTTGGTTTAACCCTTTGTAATAAGGACTGCTGACAGTTTACTTCAACAGTGAGACAGAGGGAGATAAAAATTTCAGAAGTCCACAAAGTGAATGACATGAACTTACCCAGATAATGTCCAGCACTTTAAGAATACTTTTTAATATGAGGTGGTGCATATGTTAATTAGCTCCATAGTAGTGATTATTTCACAGCATATGCAGATATCAAAATTTTTGCATACCTTAAATACATATAATTTTTGTTTGTCAGTTACACCTCGGTAAAGCTGGGGAGAAAAAGAACACATTTTACACCCAAATGTAACTGAGTATGTGACTCACAGGTCAGATCTCCCTGCCCAGCCTTGACCGTCCTTGCTTACTCACTTTTGCTGTGACTTGCCTTCATTTTTTCACTAGAAAATGCGTATGGATTTTTTTTCTCTAAATGTTTCCATAAACTTCTAAAACCATCATTTTTCAGTTGAGTTTGGTCATTGGTTTTGATTTACAAGGGGTTGGAAAATTTTAACCTGAGACTCAACTACTACTTCATGCCAGTTGAGCAGTAACTACTTCCTGAGATTGCTGTCCAGCACGGCCATGAAGAAACATGCGCTGCTGACATTTACAGCAGGGTGATTCATCCGCCCAGCCCCCTGGCTCTCTGCCCAGCTCCAGTGTGGGTGCCTGGGCAGATCCAGTGCTTGTTTGAATATCTTTCATCTAGGATTGCATCTGTTCATTCTTTCAAATAATTAGCACAGACCTGGTTACAGAGGACTGTGTCATGCGACCCTAAAACAGCCGGGGTAGTGTGATTGTTCTAGGGGCTTCTCAAGTAGCTGAGGTGGTAGAGTCTGCCTGGAACGTGGGAGATTCGGGTTCGAGCCCTGAGCCGGGAAGGTCCCCTGGAGATTCGTACTGAGTGTGACTAGATAGGAAGGTACTGTGATAAACCACTAGAGAGGGCAAGAGGATTCGACGAGCATCTCCACCACGTGTCAAGCACCACTTGGAACTTTCCGTATGTAATTGCATGTGAGTGACTGAAGAAGGTCAGTCTCTAATACGATTCCTCACGGTGTCAGACACTTAGGCTAGAGTCTGAAGGGATTTGAAGGTCAGTGCTATGCTCAAGGCAAGTTTAAGAAGTTTTTCTGTGACAACAGCTGTAAAAATAGGGTTTCATCAAGTGCAGAGTAAGATAACTTCACCTATCCACATAAGGAGGCATCATGAGCTACGTATGAGCCCATCAGCTAACCCTTCAGTAACTAGCCTTTCTCTGCCTGGAATATTGCATCTGGTACGGGGCTTCCCAGTGGCATTGGTGGTAAAGAACCTGCCTGCCAGTGCAGGAGACATAAGGGATGTGTTTTATGTCCCCAGGTTGGGAAGATCCCCTGAATAAGGACATGGCAACCCACTCCAGTACTCTTGCCTGGAAAATCCCTTGAACAGCAGAGCCTGGAGGGCTACAGTCCATGGAGTGGCAAAGAGCTGGACACAAGTGAGTGATTAGCACTTGCTCATCCTTACTTTAAATGACAACATATTATAATTTTTAAAGTCTATGAAAATCTTTTAACACTAACCCTTATAACCTCTCCTTACATAGAATAAGTGTAATAAAAATATGCATCTTGGTTTGAACTTAACCTCAGACAAAAGTCTAAGCTCCTTGAGTATTGCAATAAAATAATGATCCGTTTATTTGATGAATAACTATGTTCTGAGTGCCTACTACGTGTCAGACGCAGGGTGTACAATGTCAACAGTGTGATTGTTCCTGCACCCATGACCCCTAATAAGCAGTAAGAGCTTATTATCCAGACTGTATGACCTGTGTCTACAAGTAATAAACATTCATGGAGGGCCTTCCAGGTTCATTATCTCACTGAGTCCTTCCAAAATGTCAGGGAGGGAGATATTATTATCCCAAGGTGATAAATGAGAAAACTAGAATTCAGGCGAGTTATGGTGCTCAGTCATGATGCTAGAAAAGAGCAGGATGGTATTAGCACCTGCCTGCCTCTCTGATCCCAACACTAAGATCTGAAACACATACAGCTTCAATACCAAGACAGTGAGCCCCAAAAGGCACCTCCACCATCAACAGTTTGTCCCATCCAAGCACTACCTAGAAGTTAGTGAGGACTGTCTCCAGCTAAAGTCTGTGCTCTGATGAAGTCAGTTCAAGACCAGACACAGGAAGAGACAGCCACGTCTCACAGCCCGTGGGAACGGCTCAGGGTGGGCGCTGAACAAGGGATCCTATGTGTCTCAGACGATGACCAGGAATCAGAATAATAACCTATGAGACAGGGGTGAGGGGGAGGGAGACCTACATGCGTGGTCGTCAAGCAATGAGTTTTAAATTAAAGTAATTATCTCTAATTCTGTGTTATCACTCCTTTAGAATAGAATATTCCACTAACAGCTTCTCTTTACACAGTCTCCCACAGCCTGTCATTCCTGGAAGACACAGGTTACAGAGGGAGCCTTTACGAAGGGCTGCTAGAAAGCCTGGACTCTCTCTCTTTTTATGGAGGTATAGCTGATTCATAATATCCTGTTAATTTCTACTGTATGGCACAGTGATATAGAGCCGAAAAGCTTGTTCAGCTTTTTCCAGTACGTGTTACAGAAAAACTCAAATGAACTTTTTGACCAACCATAGATATATGTTCTTTTTCATGTTCTTTTCTGTTACAGTTTATCACAGAATATGGATATAGGTCCTTTGGCATACAGTAAGACCTTGGTGTTTATCCATTCTATCTATAATAGTTCACATCTGTTAATCCCAGACTCCCAATCCACCCCTCCCCCACCACACCCCTCGGCAACTAGGAGTCTGTTCTCAACGTCTGTTGGTCTGTTTCATTGACCAAGATCAGCTGCTTCTTATTTTATGCTTCACATATAAGTGAAATCATATGATGCTTGTCTTTTTCTGACTTACTGCACCTGGTATAATCATCCCTAGGTCTATCCCTGTGGCTGCAGATGGCGTTATTTCGTGCTTTACATGGCTGGGTAGCATTCCAGTGTGTATACGTACCACCCCTTCCTTCCTGGACGCTCTCCTCCTGCTCCTTATTCTCCCTGAGCACCATGCAGAGCCCCTGAAGCTCTGTGAAACTGCACGAGTTCAGTTGTGAATGTGATACGCAAAGTCCACAGGGAATGGTTTTCATAGCTCGCCCTGGTCCACCCCCAGCCAACGGACTGAGAGGTTTCAACACCCTGTGGTGTCAAGTACTAGTGAGTGTGAAGCAAGCCAAGTGTAGCCGAGAGGGGCATTGCAAACACCGTCTCCCTGCCTCTGTGACCTGCCCAGCCGGGACTGCAGAGTCTGGGAAACTCGCCGAGCATTGTCACCAGCCTGATGGTCCTCCTGTAGCATCTCAGACAGACTAACTAATGAACAAATTCTCTCCCCTCTTCCTTTATCTCCCTGGTTTCTTCTCAATTTGTTAATGAGGGTTTTCAGAATGGTTTTCTAAAACATTTATTTATTTATTGGACTGCACTGGGTCTCGGTTGCAGCACGCAGGAACCTCTGTCTTCACTGCAGCATGCAAATCCTTAGTTACAACACGTGGGATCTAGCTCCCTGACCACGGATCAAACCTGGGGCCCTTGCACTGGGACCGTGGAGTCTTCGCCTCTGGACCACCAGAAAGTCCCTGGTTCCTTCTCTGCCTCTGTCCTCCTCAGCTCTCACTGCCTGGCTCTCAGTGCGTCCCACCCTAACCTTGTTGGGCTCTCCCTCTCTCTTTCTCTCTGTTAGGCTATTTCAGAGGAATGATTCACTTGCACAACACACCAGATATGACCTCTCATCGTTATAGCAACACTGACTCTTTTTCAAAGCATGGTTCATATCTGAAGGAAAATACATTCTTAGAGGACTTCCGAGGTCACTGAATTTCCATAGAAAGTGCTCTTCCTCATGAAATTTCAGGACAGTCCACTCAGTGTTCTATCAGAAACCATCCCCAAGCCATGACTGAATGAGCACCAGAATTTGAGGAGTAAATAATACTGTCTGCATTATATCGATAAAGAAAGCTTATCCCACTACAAAAGAAAACCCTAAAATTCTGTGGAATGTTAAAGTGGTGAACTCTTACCTACAAACCAGAGAATCAGAGGCTCTAAAGAAACTTACAGTACTGCTGCTGCTGCTGCCGAGTCGCTCAGTCGTGTCCGACTCTGTGAGACCCTATAGATCTGACTTACTGCACCTGGTATAATCATCCCTAGGTCTATCCCTGTGGCTGCAGATGGCGTTATTTCGTGCTTTACATGGCTGGGTAGCATTCCAGTGTGTATACGTACCACCCCTTCCTTCCTGGACGCTCTCCTCCTGCTCCTTATTCTCCCTGAGCACCATGCAGAGCCCCTGAAGCTCTGTGAAACTGCACGAGTTCAGTTTGTGAATGTGATACGCAAAGTCCACAGGGAATGGTTTTCATAGCTCGCCCTGGTCCACCCCCAGCCAACGGACTGAGAGGTTTCAACACCCTGTGGTGTCAAGTACTAGTGAGTGTGAAGCAAGCCAAGTGTAGCCGAGAGGGGCATTGCAAACACCGTCTCCCTGCCTCTGTGACCTGCCCAGCCGGGACTGCAGAGTCTGGGAAACTCGCCGAGCATTGTCACCAGCCTGATGGTCCTCCTGTAGCATCTCAGACAGACTAACTAATGAACAAATTCTCTCCCCTCTTCCTTTATCTCCCTGGTTTCTTCTCAATTTGTTAATGAGGGTTTTCAGAATGGTTTTCTAAAACATTTATTTATTTATTGGACTGCACTGGGTCTCGGTTGCAGCACGCAGGAACCTCTGTCTTCACTGCAGCATGCAAATCCTTAGTTACAACACGTGGGATCTAGCTCCCTGACCACGGATCAAACCTGGGGCCCTTGCACTGGGACCGTGGAGTCTTCGCCTCTGGACCACCAGAAAGTCCCTGGTTCCTTCTCTGCCTCTGTCCTCCTCAGCTCTCACTGCCTGGCTCTCAGTGCGTCCCACCCTAACCTTGTTGGGCTCTCCCTCTCTCTTTCTCTCTGTTAGGCTATTTCAGAGGAATGATTCACTTGCACAACACACCAGATATGACCTCTCATCGTTATAGCAACACTGACTCTTTTTCAAAGCATGGTTCATATCTGAAGGAAAATACATTCTTAGAGGACTTCCGAGGTCACTGAATTTCCATAGAAAGTGCTCTTCCTCATGAAATTTCAGGACAGTCCACTCAGTGTTCTATCAGAAACCATCCCCAAGCCATGACTGAATGAGCACCAGAATTTGAGGAGTAAATAATACTGTCTGCATTATATCGATAAAGAAAGCTTATCCCACTACAAAAGAAAACCCTAAAATTCTGTGGAATGTTAAAGTGGTGAACTCTTACCTACAAACCAGAGAATCAGAGGCTCTAAAGAAACTTACAGTAGCTGCTGCTGCTGCTGCCGAGTCGCTCAGTCGTGTCCGACTCTGTGAGACCCTATAGACGGCAGCCCACCAGGCTCCACGGTCCCTGGGACTCTCCAGGCAAGAACACTGGAGCGAGTTGCCACTTCCTTCTCCAATGCGTGAAAGTGAAGTTGCTCAGTCGTGTCTGACTCTTAGTGACCCCATGGATTGCAGCCCACCAGGCTCCTCTGTCCATGGGGTTTTCCAGGCAAGGGTACATATAACTTGCTAATATGAAATTGAATTGTCATAAGTCAGAATTAACTCACAGAGTAATAATAATATAACTAGGGATATAACTGTAAAAGTGATAAACATTTTGAATTAGAGAGATAATCAGAAATTTGGGGCAGTAGACTATAAATGAATTTCAAATAATACATGTCATTTGAGAATGCTAAAGATATTTAGTAATATGAATAATATATAAATACAAATAAAGCTAATTATAAGTCCATCAAAATTTATACTTCCTTTTTTCCATAAACTCTCTTTTTACATGGTTGACCTCATACTACATTTTATTGGAATCTCAGATAGTTTCTTTAGCAGAGAGATCTAGGTGTTGAACTAATGCCTAACACTCATGAACATTTGGGGGCTTGACCACATCATGTCAAATGTACTCCACTAGAGCAGAGAAGGGGTTGCCTTTCCACCGTGACTTACTAACCAGTTTTTCTTCCTCTAAAACCTGGAAACCAAACCTTCACTCCCCTCAGAAAGGCACCGAGAGATGCATGAAGCGGCCGGTGCTCTCCACGGCGCTTCTCTGTTAATCACTTCAGTGCACGACCCGTCGGTGGCTGTTCAGAGTCTGTGATTCTCTCAAGTCAGGTTTGGAGCCTCCTTCAACTAATCTCTCTGGGGCAGGGACAGGGAGTAACCACCCAACTTTCTGAATATTCTTAAGGGAACACCTTTATCATAGTCTTCCCTGTGACTCCTATTGTAATTCTCTTTGTCCAGGTATTGAGTTTTTCCTGTGACCCAGTGGTGACTTACACATGCTATGCCAGTAGGATATGCTATTGCAAAACTTAGAAGACAAATCTCAAAAGTGTAATTTAGCTGATTATGCTGCTGCTGCTGCTGCTGCTAAGTCGCTTCAGTCATGTCCGACTCTGTGCAACCCCATAGACGGCAGCCCCCCAGGCTCCCACCATCCCTGGCATTCTCCAGGCAAGAACACTGGAGTGGGTTGCCATTTCCTTCTCCAATGCACAAAAGTGAAAAGCAAAAGTGAAGTCCCTCAGTTGTGCCAGACTGAAGCCTGCCAGTTTCTTCCGTCCATGGGATTTTCCAGGCAAGAATACTGGAGTGGGGTGCCATTGTCTCCTCCTTAGCTGGTTATATTAGAGATCAAAATCAAAACCACAATAAGGTACCACCTCACAGCAGTCAGAATGGCCATCATCAAAAAGTCTACAAATAAAAAATGCTGGAAAGGGTACGGATAAAAGGGAACACCCCTGCACTATTGGTGAGACTGTAAATTGGCACAGCCACCATGGAAAACAATATAGAGGTTCCTTAAAAGTTGGTGATGGACAGGGAGGCCTGGCGTGCTGCGATTCATGGGGTCGCGAAGAGTCAGTCAGGCCTGAGCAACTGAACTGAACTAAAAAACTAAAAATATAACTACCATATGAAGTGACAATCCCACTCTTGGGCATATACCCAGAAAAAATCTAAGTTCTGAAGAGATGCATGCACCCCAATTTCACAGCAACACTGTTTACAATAACCAAAATATGGAAGCAGCCTAAACGTTGAATGGATAAAGAAGATGTGATATATGTGTACAATGGTATATTACTCAGCCATAAAAAAATGAAATAATGCTTTTCTGCAGTGACATAGATTAACCTAAAGATTATAATACTAAGAGAAGAAAGTCAACGTCAAATATCATATGATATCATTTATATGTAGAATCCAAAAACAAAATGATTCAATAAACTTATTTATAAAACAGAAATAAACTCCAAACATAGAAAACAAATTTATGGTTACCAAAGGGAGAATCAAGAGGAAGAGGTAAATGGTCATTTTGGAGTTTAAATATACTCACCACTGTATATAAAATAGATACCAACAAGGACTTGATGGCACCAGTGGTAAAGCATCCTCGTGACCATGCAGGAGACACGAGAGACGTGGGTTTGATCCCTGGATCGGAAGATTCCCTGGAGAAAGAGATGGCAGCCCGATCCAGTGTTCTTGCCTGGGAAATCCCATAAACCGAGGAGCCTGGCGGGCACAGGTCATGGGGTCGCAACAGAGACGACTGGACGACTTACTGACTGAAGGACAGCCCCGAAGGCCGTAGAGGGGAGCGAGGCCGGGAAAGAGGAGACGCCTGGAGAGCACGGGGTCTCAGCTCTCAGCCGGCCGAGCAGGGGCCCTTAGGTTAGACGCTGACCAGAAATAAAGGGCAGAGTTTTGAGAATAATGCCTTCCTATGCAATTTCATCCAGTTACCTTGGACTTTCGAGGAAAGAGTAAGGAACTAGGTACCAAGTCAGGGGATTTGCCTCATTTAATTTGCCACAACGGACTTCTGTTTCCAGGTTCCCAGGCATCTAGTGCAGCTAAGGGAGCCTGGTTATGGACAGAACACCAAGAGCAGAAAACACACGTTTCAGTCCAGTTTAATAATTATGCTCGGACTTCCCTGGAGGTCCAGTGGTCAAGAACCTGCCTTCTGATGCAGGGGATGTAGGGTCGACCCCTGTTTGGGGAACTGAGATCCCACCTGCTGCAGGGCAGCTGCCTGGCACTACTATAGAGGCCTGGGGGTCACAGTGAAAACCAGCACAGCCGAAAAAGTTAAAATAGATTTTAAAAAGCAAAATTTTAAAAGGTATACATCTCAAAAAAATTCCTAGAAAATCTATGAATCATACATTCACTGTCCTTCCATTCCTCGCCTTTGAACTCACTCCTAGGGCTTCCATCACACCAATTAGATCTTTTCTTATTACTTACAATTAAATCCACAGCATTGATTTCCCTTCTTGCATGCATTTGTTCATCATATTAGGATTAAGTCGTTGCTATGTTCCAGTAGTGATAACAGTAAGACTTGCCCTTTTAAAGCACTTGTTTATCCACCTAAGAGATTAATTTATTCTCAAGGACAATTTAAAAGTGTACCAGCTATTTCTGCACCATTTGTTGAAGAACTATTTTTTCTCCATTGAATTGTCTTGTGCTCTTGTAAAAAAAAAATCAATTGACCATAAATGAAGAGTCTCTTTCTTAGTTGTGCCTCACTGACCTGCCCGTCTACCCTGACGCCAGTAGTTCACCATCTTGATTACACAAACAAAAGAATAAAGTTGGACTCTACCTAATGTCATACACAAAAATTAACTCAAAATTGATGTAAAAGTTAAAACTAAAAATTTTAGAGAGAAAAACATAAAGGGAAATCTTTGTGCCTTTGGGTGAGACAATGATTTCTTAGATATGACACCAGAAACACAGCATCAAAAGAAAAAATCGCTGTTGGAATTTATCCAAATTTTAAAAACTGGAATGACAAAAGACACCAACAAGAAGCTAAAATGACTACTGATGGAAGATATTTTCAAGTCACATGTCAGATAAGGAACTTGTATCCAGGGTATTCAGAACTTGCAATTCAACAATTAAAACATAAATAACTAAATTTTCAAATGGGCAGATAGCTTCAAAAGCAATTTCTCCAGAGGAGATTTTCAAATGCCAATAATCATATTATTAGTCAGCAGGGAGATGCACGGCAAAACCCAGCAACACACTGATTCATGCCCCCAGGACGGTTACAGTCACAGTGAGAGGCGATGCAGGGGCGGCTGAAGATGTGGGAGACTGGAGCCTCGTACGTCACTGACAAGAATGCGAAGTGATGCAGCCAGTTTGGAAAACAGGCTGGCAGTTCTTCAAAATCTTAAACACGCAGTCACCATAGGACCCAGCAAGCTCACGCCTAGATATATACTCAAGAGAAAAGGAAACATAGGCACTCACAAAACCTCGTGCTGAAATGGTGATAGCAGTATTCTGTATAACAGCCAACAGGGTGAGCAACTCAGATGTCCATCGGCTGAGGAATGGAGACACAAAATTGCCCATGCAACGGGATTTTATTAGACCTTACAGAATAACGAGCTATCAACACACACTGCACCACAGACGCATCTCGAGAACGCTGCGCTGCACAGAGCGTCCCAGGAAGCTCCACACTGTGCGATTCCACTGCATGAAATGCCCAAAACAGGCCAGTCCTGAGAGCCCACCTGCCAGTGCAGGGCGAAGAGACACAGCTTCGATCCCGGGCCGGAAGATCCCCTGGAGGAGGGCATGGCCACCCACTCCAGCATGCCACGGACAGAGGAGCCTGGAGGACTACGGCCTATGGGGTCGCAGAGTCAGACACCACTGCGTATGTGTGAGCACCAAGCATACGCTTAAAAAGGTGATTTTTAAAAATGAGTGAATCTGATCACCTGTGAATTGCATCTCTGTAAAGCTGTTTTTGGGGCTTCCCTGGTAGCTTGGACAGTAAAGTGTCTGCCTGCAATGCAGAAGACCGGGGTTCGATTCCTGAAGACCCCCTGGAGAAGGAAATGGCAACCCACTCCAGTATTCATGCCTGGACAATCCCATGGACGGAGGAGCCTGGTGGGCTATAGTCCACGGGGTCACAGAGAGTCGGACACGACTGAGCGGCTTATCTGAAATACTGCTTTCAGCAGATCAAGACTTCCAACAGAAGCCCAAGCACTTGAGGCCTTTCCATTCTTTCGTTCCCTTTCCATGTTGCTTTTCTACAAAGTGCCGTTCAAGAAGGAGTCGTTAGGCAGCTACTGTACACTAAAAGGGTGCTTTCAGAAATACAGACAGACCTAAAGCTGCCATCTGGTGGAACCTCCATTATTCATCAGAAAAGCATCCACCACAGCCCGCATTTCAGTGCACTCTCCACCTGCTCTTACGCCCTCTCTATCCAGCCAGGTGTGCTCCCCTGGGCTTAACCTCACCCCAAAGCACACAAACCTAATGCTACTCTTGAATAAGAGTGATAAAATACTTCTAAAGATTAGTCATTAGATATAAATTCATAGATATGACCTATTCTCATGGGAATGTTTTAACCCAGCCCCAGGGGGTTTCCATTCAGTAATATCTGATTTGTATAACGTTGGGAAATCCCTGATGGCTCAGTGGGTGAAGAATCCAACCGCAATGCAGGAGACACAGGAGAGGATGGTTCGATCCCTGGGTTGGCAAGATCCCCTGCAGGGGATAATTTTCCAGTCTTCTTGCCTGGAAAATCCAGTGGATAGAGGAGCCTGGAGGGCTATAGTCCACAGGATCACAAAGAGTCAGACACGACTGAGCGACTCATTACACACAGGACACATATAAAGCTGTGCCCTGACAGTTCCTACTTGCCTCTTCAGAAACTCAGAGCTTTATGGGCTTGTTTTATCCTCCCAGGTTTCCCATAGCAAATTACTGGGCACAAAAGCGAAGTCGTACCGTCCATCCACCTTCCTACTGCATTTAGGAATGCGGGTGTGGAACTCAGTCATTCCAGTCATCCTCCAGCCCCGCGGCTGTCCCCGCTCTGCCGTCACCCGTCTGTCCCGTCCATCTGCAGGCACTGCGGTGCCCCTATTGTTCTCCGGCGGCCGCTCCTGAACACTGCTCATCCATTCACGCAGTCTGTCCAAACAGGACAGAACACACGAGCTGGGTCAAGTCTGCAGAGGACTCTAAGGACACAGCAGGGGGGAAGACGGCCCTCCCGGGAGGAGCACTGGCTGCAGGAAAGACTCAGTGCACTGGATGTCCACGCGCACATTCCCACCAACGTTCCCAGAGCTGTCTGATGGATTATCAACTCTTTTTCCTTCGGCTGGAATTGCTTCTCTCACCATCCAATTAGTTTCGATACATAATAAAGTTAAACATTGATGAAGTACAAGTAATAATAGTACCACCTTTACAGACTTGTTTTACAGGTTGGGTAAACTGTACCTGGTGCACCCCACGCAGGATGGAGCGCATAGGAGCTCTCAGCAGGGGTCTCACACGACTCAAAAAGACTCATGCCCCAGTGTTCCCACAGCACTGTCTGCAGTAGCCAGGACAGGGAAGCAACCTAAACGTACTGAAATGAACCTGTTTGCAGGAAAGAATGGAGATGCAGACGTAGACAAAGGACTTGTGGACACAGCCAAGGGAGGAGAGGGCAGGATGTAGCCCTGGCCTGTGCACACTCCTGAGTGTGTGTAAAGGAGATAGCGGTGAGACGCGGCACACACGGGGAGCTCAGCGTGGTGCTGAGCAGCCAAGCTTGCTGTGTGGCAGAAACCAACAGAACATTATAAAGCGATTATTGTCTAATTTTAACAAATGAAGGATAAAAAGACTGTGGTTTTCCTAGTCTTGTGGAGATCAGGTTCTGACTAATTTAGGTAATCAATATTGGGTGGAATGATCGGTAGTAGAAAGAGGTGAAAGAGTTAGTCCATCTATGCTCCCTTCATGAAAGTAGAAAGGAGAAAAAGTTCCAAATTTCTCCTAAAATCAGTTTTTTTTTAAATATGCCCCAAATGGTGACTATATGTATATGCTGACTCACTTTCCTGTACCTAACACAACACTGTAAATCAAGTATTCTCCAAAAAAAACTTTTTAATTTAAAAAGATTTAAATAAATTTTGCCAAAAAAGGAAAAAATAGAATTACTCTTGTTTTAACTTAATTTGCATTCTTCTGATTAATTATAGATTAATCATCTGTTCAGACAGAGTCATTAGCATTTATATTTTTTCTGTTAAATGCTTCTTCGTATCCATTATATCTTTTAACTTTGAGGTGTTTGTATTTTCTTATTAATTCAGGGTGCTCAGCTGATGTCACATATACGTGTAAACTCCATCTATCCTTTCATTTCTGCCATTTGACCTTTTAATGTGATTATTTCTTTCAAAGCATAGCCACTTTAAATTTTTATTAAATCAAATCTACCTTTTTCTTTATGACTTTTCTAGGAAAACTTTTTAATTTGGAACTATTTTAAATTTGCCAAGGTTGCAAGGATGTTACAAATAATAACTACATAACCTTTATTCAGATCTACCATTCACTAACTTTTTGTCTAATTTGTTTCATAGTTCATCTCTACCCTACCCCTGCTTCCCTCTCTCCCTCCCTCCCTCTGTCTCTCTCTCATATATTTATACACACACACACACACACACACACACACACACATAAACTCAGAAGTATTGGTACATAAGTTGCAAACATCATGCCGCCTCACCCCCAAATATTTAGTCATATATTCCCTAAGAAAAATGATGTTTTCTTACATAACCACAGTGTAATTATTAAATCTGAAATTTTAACGTTGATACAGTAGTCAATCCACGGTTCTTGTTCCAATCTCACTAATTATCCACAATGTCCTTCCTGGCAACTCTTCCCAGTTCGGGATCTAGCCTGGCTCACACGCTGCATTTAGCCCTCCTGTCTCTTCTGTCTTATCCGAGCCAGTTTCCCTGCCTTTCTTCACTTTCATGGAATTGATATTTTGAAGAGCACAGACTAACTATTTTGTAAAAAGTCTGTCAGTTTAGTTTGTGGTGATTCAAGTTTCCTCGTGATTAAAGTTATGTGCTTTACAAAAGTAATACCTCTTGGGCAGCATATCAGAAGCACGTCACGTCCGCTTATCCTCTGACCAGCGATTTTAACGTTGATCATTAGGCTGGGTGGTGTTGTCTAGATTTCTAGAAAGTCACCAAGGTCCCTTTCTGTGTTATAAAATAAGAGGGAGATGTTTTGAAACTATGAGACTTCCCAGGTGGGAAAGAATCTACCTGCCAGTTCAGGAAACCCAAGACTCGCATTATCGATCCCTGGGTCGGGAAGATCCCCGGAGGAGGAAATAGCAACCCACTGCAGTATTCTTCCCTGGAGGAGAGCCGCCAGGCTACGACACACCCTCACCTGCCTTCATCAAGCATTTTCCCATCTCAGCATCATTAATGCTCCTCGCTTGAGTCCATTACTACTATCACTGTTTCAGTATAACGTTTTTCTGATGAGTATCCCTCTATATCTGTAAGGTGGCTTTCTTGGAAGCCATTCTCAGAATCAGAAAAACACTTAAAAAAGAAAAAAGATTGAACCTAGCTTGTCTATATTCTGCCTCCAACCTTTCATCTACATTTCATTTAAGAAAAAGACTGCTGTTTCTGAGACTCTGGCCCCATGATGTGAATGAATCCTTGTTTTGTGGTTTCAGTTTCCAAACACGCTTCATCTCAGGCACTCGCCTTCCTCAGCCACCCAATCATTACGCCAGGAGAAGCCAGTCAAGCCCAAAATGCTACCGCAACGTCTCACCCCTCCCGGAAAAGCAACTCGAAAGATGGGTTCGCTGACTAAGGTGCAGAAACACCACATTAGAATATGAATGAGCACAAATCTCCGGGGGACGTTGCTTGGCTGGGCTCCTCTGGGAGAAAAAGCCGAAGGCACACCTGTGGACTTAAAGGTCTTTCGTATTCCATTAGATTTGATCCTCAGAATATAATTATACAATCAAAATCAGCAAAGCCTACTCTTCCGTGCTGGCTAATACCATGCTTTTTCATGAAAGTTTATGGAACAAGACAATTCTGTGAAAAGTAATGTGGAAAAATCTGGCCTCTTGGAGTCACTGATGGTATAATAAGCGGGTAGGATACAGCATAAAAATTTCAGGGTCCTCTCACTTAAAATCCAGGCAAAGGTGGGATGATTTGAGAGAATAGCACTGAAACGTGTATATTACCATATGTGAAACAGATCGCCAGTCCAGGTTCGATGCATGAGGCAGGGCACTCAGGGCTGGTGCACTGAGATGACCCTGAGGGACGGGATGGGGAGGGAGGTGGGAGGGGGTTCAGGATGGGGGACACATGTACACCCATGGCTGATTCCTGTCAACGTATGGCAAAAACCACCACAATGTTGTAAAGTAAATAGCTTCCATTAAACCAATGAAATTTAGAAAATCCCTGTGGGCCTCATACATAGATTTGCTTTTTTAGCGGGTGTCTTCATTAAACATGGATGTCAATTACTATTGACTTTACATTGCTTCTGATGACACATAAATTCATGAGCTCCTATAACCAAGGGATTGAGAGGGAAGCAGAGCAGTCTGAAACTGCACTTAAAGGCTTATTTTTAAAACAAGCTTTTATAAGGAAATGCAAATAAATCAGAATCTTGGTGTTTCTTCTGTTAGGAGAACAGGAGGTGGAGGCAAGGGAAACCTTTGTCATCGATGCTTAAATGCACCTTAAAGGCATAAATGCACCAGTCTTACAAAAAAAAAATTTAATTCAGTCATCACATTAAAAATTTTTCTAATTAAGATGTCTTAGCTAGAAAAAATGCATGAGAAATTATATCAAATAAACAGTAAAAGACTACTCTGAAATTCCTTCAAGGTCAATTTCAAAATCAGTTGGAAAGTGAAAAAACTCATATAATAGGAAAAATTGTGGTTAATTGGAGCTGAAGATATGGTCAGATCCACTCAAGGATCTAAAAGGGGGCTGGAAAAGTATTTTTGTCAAAGATACATATTAATGTGCTCAATAAATACACAACAGATTCAGTGGCTAAGGTGAACTTGATGAAGCGTAATTGGGCCCTTTTATTGAATATTGTTCTTTTTTGACATACTGAGAGTGTGAGCGAAGACACATTAATTTGAAAATACTGATGAAGAATTTTTTAGGAAGGCAAGTGAATTTAGTGAGTACAGTATAAAATGTGCTCAGTAGCTAAGTCATCTCCAGTTCTTTGCAGCCCAATGGACTTAGCCCACCAGGCTCCTCTGTCCGTGAAACTTTCCAGGCAAGAATGTGTATGTGTTGCTATTTCCTCCTCCAGAGCAGCTTCCCCACAGATTGACCGAAACTGTTTGTCTCCAGCATTGCAGGCAGGTTCTTTACCACTGTAGCCACTTGGGAAGATGTATCAGCTTAAAATATCACACAGTAAAGCCAAAATGGAATTGAGTCCACAGTAAGCAAAACTGGAAGCAACGAGCTCTGTTAATATAACTCGAAACTCTGAGCACCATTCTCTGTGCATCCCAGGACCCCCGCACTTCACACGTCTTCTCTGGAGGAAAACTGAAGACTTCAATCCATTCTCATTCAAGCACTATTCTCTTTATCTAAACCTATTTCATAGCCACCACCACGCCCCCACTCCCAATTTTTTTCAACAGAACATAAAAGTTCAGACCTAGAAAAATATTAGGGAGGAAAAAAACTCCCCCTCTTCCAAATATGGATATTTCCCACAGACCTATGTGGATTTCTATGATTCTACTCTTGCAGATTATTTTCCTTGGACCAAGGAAATCCAAGAGTTGGGAGAATGCTCTAAAAAAGACGGTGGGAGGCTGTCCAAGTTACAAATGCACCATTATAGATGGAGTTATGCAAACTAATCTCTACCCCAACTCCGAGTCAGCACTGAGGATCAGCGCCCATTCATTACAGTCATGAGGCAATCTAGATTAACGTGTTTTCAAAGGGATTAAAAACTGTGCCTGTTTCATTGTCTGTAAAATTAGGAGGTTGGACAAAATGAACACTCAGTGCTGACATTCTGTAATTTCACTCTTGGTCTGAGGGATCGTGAGATGCCATATTTATTCACATGAGAACTGAATGGGAGGGCAACTGGACTCACTGGTGGTCACACCAGAATGTCAAGGTTGAAAGACCTCACTGACTGCCACAGTCATGATTCAACCTTCTTACACACCCCAGCCACAGGCCTTAACTTAAGACTCACTCGTTTCATAGACATGCTCTGAATGCTTACAATGGACCAAGAATCTATTTATGAGGAGTGTCTCACTCCCAAGGCCAACATTTTTTTTTTAACCCCTGGTGCTAGTGATAAAGAATCCACCTGCCAGTGCAGGAGACTCAAGAGACACGGGTTCAGTCTCTGGGTTGGGAAGGCCCCCGAAGGAGAAAGTGGTGAACCACTCAGGTCTTCTCGCCTGGGGATCCCATGGAACGGAGCCTGGTGGCTACAGACCACGGGGTCGCAGAAAGCCAGACACAGCTGAGTGTCTGAGCAGATGCTTTGCCCACAATAAGGCACTTAATATTTATCGAGCAAAATTTCAGACAAAGACCCAGACGATGGAAGCATGTTAACTGACCTATCACCATCTCTGGAAACCAAAGTCAACTTTCTCAGGCTAGGGGAGGCTCACAGACACACTACACAAATATCCTGATGTCTAAAAAGCGAGAATGGGGACGGGGTTTGCCGTGCCTGCTGTTACGGCTGAGTTATTGTTCTTATTTTTCTAATCATCCTCATCTCAAACATAACCCAGAAGCCAGGATTTGCACTGCCTGATTTGTAGACACACCCTGAGAGGAAATCCTTTAGCAAACTCTTCATACTGGGCTTCAGGAAACCTTCGCATCTACCCTGGAGACAATCCCTTTAATCTCAAACAACCCTGATTCCAGGATGAGCACAGGGAGGGGTGAAAGCCGAAACTGTCGAGCAGGCAAACTTCTTCCAAGGCTTTCATCTCCACCTACAAAATCCCCATTGCTCTCAGGACACCCAGCCCAGGATCCCACTGGGTCGTGCCCATGTCCCTAATCAGCAATCTCTATCCCATACCCCCACATTCAGCCCCCAGCCTCCTCATCATTCCCTTTAAAGTGGAGCGCGTGTCAACTAGCTGGTCTGAAAAGCTAGTGCCAAGTGGAACTTTTCCCATATGCGACCCCTAGACACCCCTGGATTTGTACACATCAGTGAGGAAAGGAAACATCAGGGTGGTGTGAACTTGTAAGGAAAAGATAGAAACAAGCGATTACTGAGTCTCCTGAGCTGACACAGCTGAGTCCTGTATCTGTAGAGGGGGTCTTCCACCAGAATGAGGTCTTCAGGGCCTTCCCTGGAGGTCCAGCGGTCAAGAATCTACCTTCCAGTGCAGGGGGTGCAGGTTACTGTCTGGCAGGGGAGTGAGATTCCACGTGCCACTGATGAGGCCAAAAACAAGAAAACAATCACGATGTCTTCAGTCATCACCCAGGAGGATACAAGGAGCAAAAGTGTGAGCTAGAGCCCCATAGGCCTGAGAACCAACTCACGGGTTTGTATTAATTACAAAGATGCCATTCTCAAGATCTTGGGTAAAAGCCTTTAAATCAGCGGGAATTATGTGATTCCGCGGCAGCATTCCTGAATCACAGCAGTTGGAGGTTCCCAAACTGGGCCCCTGACAATGTACTGGGTGCTACAAATTTGAATCAAAATGCTCCTTTTAGTTCAGTTCAGTTCAGTCACTCAGTCGTGTCCAACTCTTTGCGACCCCATGAATTGCAGCATGCCAGGCCTCCCTGTCCATCATCATCTCTTGGAGTTCACTCAGACTCATGTGCCCCCAATCCCTCCCAGCATCAGAGTCTTTTCCAGTGAGTCAACTCTTCACATGAGGTGGCCAAAGTACTGGAGTTTCAGCTTTAGCATCATTTCTTCCAAAGAAATCCCAGGACTGATCTCCTTCAAGAGTCTTCTCCAACACCACAGTTCAAAAGCATCAATTCTTCGGCGCTCAGCCTTCTTCACAGTCCAACTCTCACATCCATACATGACCACTTAGCTACAATTAAATACCATTTTCCCAGTTCAAGCAAATTAATATATATAATTATTGTATAAAATTATTAATAATATCAATATGTATGATAGTTTCCATTTAAATAATCTGTTAAACTTTTGGCATTTGTTGCAAGGGCCCTATATTAGAAACAGGTGAATTTAGGAGAATGGAAAAAGCAGAAGTCACAGATGTTTGTTGAATGTTTGCTATCACCAGGTTCAAACTCAGTATTTCAGTTTATCTCATTTAAACCTCAATAGCAGATTGGCACCATTATCTCTACATTGGGCTTCCTAGATGGTGCTAGTGGTGAAGAATCCACCTGCCCATACAGAACACACAGGACGTGCAGGTTCAATCCCCGGGTTAGGAAGACACCCTGGAGAAGGAAATGGCAGCCCACTCCAGTATTCTTGCCTGGGAAATCCCATGGACGGAGGAGCCTGGAGGGCTAGAGTACGTGGGATTGTGAAAGAATTGGACATGACTTCATGACTAAACAACAACATCTGTTTTACAGATTAGGAAATGGAAACAGAGAGGTTAAGTGACTTGCCCACGCTTACTAAACTCTAAATCGTGTGATTCAAACCCATATCTTCCTTATTCTGAAATCTGTGCTACCTTCAAAACTATATGCCTGTGTTTTACATCCAAAAAAAAAAATGTTATTTGAGTTTAATAGTGCAACTCTACTGTAGTCTATCCTTGAACCATTTTTAAAACTACAGACCAAGTCTTTAACTTTAGTAGTTTTTCCTCCCTCCTTGGGAAGTCTGCACAATTACTAACCCATAGTTTAGTAGAATTTAAGAAAGGCTTCGGGGCTTCCCAGGTGGTGATAATGGTAAAGAGCCCACCTGTCAGTGCAGGAGACCTAAACGTGGGTTTGATTCTTGGCTGGGAAGATCCCTGGAGAAAGAAATGACCGCCATTCCAGCATTCTGGCCTGGGAAATCCCGTGGACAGAGGAGCCCGGCAGGCTAGGGCTGGGCTGCCCTAACCAACCCCCCTGTAGTCCATGAGGCCACAAAGAGTCAGACACGACTGAAGTGACTTAGCACAAAAACACGGGACAAAGGCTCGGACGCTGCAGGTTTAACGAGTCCAGGATCGGTGAGGCAAGAGAGAATTAAAGAGCCACGGGAACAGTCCATCTGTTTGTGTGCATGGACTTACTATTATCAGCAGACATGGACTGGACCATCCCAAATGTTGGGGGCTTGCCCTTCAGGCTGCGAAGGTTGTGATGAGAGACGGGCGTCTAGAGTGCCTTGGAGGAATGCTACTGATTTCAAGGAATTCTTGCTTTTATAGCTCTGCCCTGTCACACGGTGTGTGCTTAAGTATGAACCCCATTTCTTGTAACAAAATAACGTGGAAGTGTCTTCTGGTACTGGGTAGGAGACCAGCAAATGTTTACTAAATATAACTGAGCTTCTGAGCTGTTCGGGGTCTACTGTTTCTGAAGGCTTTCTCCACTCACTCCCGACGTTGCTAACCCATTTAGAGATGCTGTTCTAATTGCTGTGCTTCTGTGTGCGCGCTTCACTTAATTACACACTTGCAAACTAAGGGCCTGTGTCTATAAACGTCAGGCTGTGGGGACCTGATAAGCACTTGCTGACCCATGTAACTTGATGCCAGTCAGTCACTGAGGGCAAGTCTTTGAAGCTAAGACATTTGAAGGTAGCAGTTTCTGATTTTGGCAAATAGTGTTTCGACCGATGTTTAGCGAGTTGTGTAGAGAAATATGACTCATCCTAAGATAAGAAAGAGCCAGCGCACTGGAAAAGACCCTGACGCTGGGAAAGACTGAAGACAAAAGGAAAACGAGATAGTTAGCTAGCATCACTGACTCAATGGGCTTGAATTTGAGCAAATTTCAGGAGATAGTGGAGGACAGGGAAGTCTAGCGTGCTGCAGTCCATGAGGTCACAAGAGTCAGACAGGACTCCGTGGCTGAACAACAGAGGGAAAGAAACAGAACCAACCCCTGAACCCAAGGGAAGGAGGGTCATGTTCTGCTTCACAGGCTGAAACACTAGAGTCGGGCAGGCCGGGCTGCCTCTCCTTAGATCAACGGCGGCACGTGTACAGAGAACAGACCAATCACAGCCACGCAATGCAGCGAGACCCGGAGACACAGAGCCTGGAGGGAGCGGTCTTCCCAGCGGGAAGACTGGGCCGAGGCATCACCCACCCAGTCCTCAACACCCAGTCATGGCGTGGGAGCTGCCGCCTCGGGGCGCCATGGATGGGGGTGACCTAAGACTCAGGGTGATGGGCTGGAGAGCTTCACATCCAGGGCAGCTGGACCACCTGCTGATGGATGCTTCGGGGCGCCCTGGACGCCTGCGCTGGGGTAGGATGGTAACCATGGAGACAGGCCGGGACTCCTCTGCAGACTTAGGTGCCTTTGCTGTTTTCTTTCTGTATAGGATGGTAAGCAGCATGATTCCTTGGAGCAAGAAAGAATCTTGCAGGTTTTTAAACTCTCATGGGAGGAAGTACCTGAAGAAGGGAAAAAAGTCATAAGCAAGATGATGAACAACAGAGGCCTTTAATTTAAGTAGAGTGAAGAAAAAAGGGTGACCTGATTTTGTGCACCAAGTTGATGACAAAGACATAAGTTTCTGAATGATAGATTTAATTCAGTTCAGTTCAGTCGCTCAGTCGTGTCCAACACTTTGCGACCCCATGAACTGCAGCACACCAGGCCTCCCTGTCCATCACCAACTCCTGGAGTTTACCCAAACCCATGTCCATCAAGTTGGTGATGCCATCCAACAATCTCATCCTCTGTCGTCCCCTTCTCCTCCCGCCTTCAATCTTTCCCAGCATCAGGATCTTTTCCAATGAGTCAGCTCTTCACATCAGGTGGCCAAAGTATTGGAATAACAGACTGTTTTACTTTTAATTGCACACGTGTGTTTTCACTGATTTGGCTCCTCTTCCCCCTCCCTCGAAGCCTCTTCTCCTCCTTCTACACACGCACAGCCCTCTGCCAGCTTACACACCGTATCTGACCAGCTGCTTATGAAAGAATATCCCACTGTATGACTGCACGCTGAAGTGCTGACATTTGGCTCAGTAGAAATCTGTCAACATAATCAAAGTCAACACATCCAACACTGAATTCCAACTATTTCCTCCAAATCGGCTTTCCTCCATGTGCCTTATCTCACGGAACACCCTCACTATCTGTTTGTTCTCTGAAATTTAAAATCTTGGCGAGTCTGTCCCTGTCTCCACTTCGGCCACCCCTCCTTCCCACTGGGCACCAGGAGGCTGCCCTGGCCTGCAGAATCCTGCCCACCCGCCCCCTTGTTCTCTGGCCTCCGGACACCATCCTGGTTTAGCTGTTCTGTCTCCCACTGAGTCCCCCCATTTCAATCCACCTCCCCCACCTCTGCTTTTTCTCAGCACTTTCATCTTTAAATGCACCAGCTCACATCCCTGGCCATCTCTGGAAGAGGGTGTGAGGGTAAGTCACAGTAACACAGGAAATAGAATGAAACCCAGAGGAATTGAAAGTAAAGCAGCTATGAAATCCAAGATAACTGTGAGGAAGGCAAGAGACGCGAGCACCCACCGCCGGGTGGGCCTGGGGCTCTGTCTTCCAGCCTTCCTCAGCGTGCAGCAGCGCAAATGTCGCGGGAAGGGCCCGGGGCAGGGTCCACGCTCCGTCTCCCCATGCACGCGCCTCATCGCCGGGGCTCCCTTTTGGCCCAGCCTGGCAACCTGCAGGCCTTTCTGTTTGGCACAGAAGTAACTGCAAACAACGTTGTGTGAAGCTGAGCACCTTGTGCGCAAGATGACCCCAGGCTGAGCTCACCACCTCCCCCTTCTAAACGCTCTCCTTCTCTAGCGTTGCCTGGCTTTATTTTTGTTTATTTCTGGCTGCCTCGGGTCTTCACTGCAGCACAGGGCTCTCCCCTCCCCCGCTGCCGTGCACAGGCTCAGCACTTGCAGCTTGTGGGCTGAGGTCCCCCAGTTCCCTAACCAGGGACCGAACCGAACCTGCGTCACCTGCTTGGAAGGCAAATTCTTACCTACAGAGCCACTGGGTCACCCAGGAAATCCCTAACACGGCATCGCCATCTCGCCGCTCGTGCACCAAGAAGCCGGAGTCGTTTTCCACTTGCCTTCTTCTTCGTCCTCACCCGAGCTTCCTGTCCAGGTTAGCTCCTCTCCAGATGCTCTCTCCCCTTGCTCCCCCGCCCCGTGTCATTCGTTGACTTAGTTCATGTCCTCAGCATTTCCCGTCCAGGATCCTGCAGGAGCCTCCCGGCTGTGTTGCCGGCTGCTCCTTCTCCCCTTTGCTACAGTGCTGTCTCGGGGATTCTTCTCCATAAACGAGATGACCGTACTCTGTGCGTCCTGTGCTTAGTCCCTCAGTCGTGTCCAACTCGTTGTGACCCGTGGACTGTAGCCCGCCAGGCTCTTCTGTCCATGGGGATTCTCCAGGCAAGAACACTGGAGTGGGTTGCCATGCCCTCCTTCAGAGGATCTTCCCAACCCAGGGATCAAGCCCAGGTCTCCCCATTGCAGGTGGATTCTTCATAGCCTGAGGCACCAGGGAAGCCTGGTCACACTCTAAATCCTGTTAAAAGTCTCCACCATTTTCTCCCTCGCCTGTTGCACTGGTATCCAGAAAGATGCATGAACGACCTTTGCACTGTGCCTCTGACAGCGTGGAGTACTGGCACCCGGAGGGCCCCCCGCTACGTGCTGCTTAACACACCATTGTGCTCTGGTGGTGTAAACGTGATGGTCAAGAATATTACTGTCGGCGACTTGCCTGGTGGTCCAGTGGCTGAGAATCTGCCTTACGATGCAGGGGATGGGACGTGGGCTCGATTCCTAATCAGGCAACTAAGATCTCACACGCCACAACTGCGGGGCCCTCTAACCGCACCCAGAAAGCCCACCTGCCGCTGCTGGCGGGAAGTCTGCGCGCCCGCAGCCGAGGTCCCGAGGGCCACAACTAAGATCTGCAAGGTCAAAACCAGTTCACTGACTAAAATATTGTTATTTAAAAAAGGAACAGCCTTGCCCCGTAGGATGGTCTGCGGTGAAGACAATGCCCCGCGTCTCTGTTGCTCACGGCAGTTGCCACTGGCTCCTTGTGGCTAATCTCTAGAAATGGGGCAGCTGTGACAGAGAAACTGTATCTTCAATTTTACTTAATTTACGAACAACATATGGCTAGCAGCTATCATAATGGACAATATGGTTTCAGAGTTTAAAAAGAAAAAAAAAAAAACCTTGCGAGATGAAATCTGAGCTTTAAAGGGTAAGAAAACTCAAAAAATGGGAACTCGAATCCCTGGACTCCTGGAGGCCAGACCAATCACAGCTCAGTAGCGCCCCCTGGCACTCAGAAAAGGAACATGCAAACACTGGAGAATAATCGCCTCCACTTTTCACTTTCATGCATTGGAGAAGGAAATGGCAAACCACTCCAGTGTTCTTGCCTGGAGAATCCCAGGGACGAGGGAGCCTGGTGGGCTGCCATCTATGGGGTCGCACAGCGTCGGACACGACTGAGCGACTCAGCAGCAGCAGCATCACTGTTCCTCTAGATCAGTGATTAGAAGCAACTTCAGTTTTATAATAAAATATCCCCAGATACACAAAGAAGTAAGCCACCGTGAAAGAGGGTTTGGAACCCAAGGTTTCCAGCTCTTAGGGTCACTGCACACACACATGACATAGCCGCGTGTAAAGAGCCTTTAAAAACGACATAGCACTTAGAGTCCAAGAAGAAAAAGATGTAGATCAGGTATATCTGAAAAGGAACCAAACAGAAATTTTAGAGATCAAACATTTAACTGTTCAAGTAAAAACCTGAATAGAGGGCTAAACAAGTTAGACACAGCTGAAGAAAACATTAATGGATAAAAGATCAATACACGGGATAACCTAGAATGAAGTGTAAAGACGTGAGGAGGTGGGAAATATTGCTAAGACAGTCAATATATGTGGGAAATAGGGTAGAAAAAAGATGTGTGTTTTGAGTCCCAGAAGCAGAAAATGGAGAGGCTAATTTAAAGAGACTGTGGCTGAGGAATTACCAGAACAGATGAAATAACGTGAATCCACAGATTCTGAAAGCACGATCTTATCAGCAGAAACAGACCCAAGCAAAATGATAACACAGACAGCTTTTTTCTCTGTCCTACCAGTTCTTGGAAGTGCCTGTCTCCTTTTCAAGCATCTTCTACAGGGCGTCCAGATGCCCAGCTCCCCCACACTGCCCCCAGTCTATTCAAGCTCATTACACACACACCCTCACCCAAACCAGCACTTTCAAGATATCAAAGATGGTAATTAAAATGATCAGATAAACCAGTCAGGGCTTGTATATTTTCAGAGTTAATGAGTCCCCTCTCCCAATTAGATAACGCTTCAGGATTACATTACCGAGGTCCCTTGAGGAGTGGCACGACTATTGGAAATCAGGCACAGCGCCAGAAAGAGCCGGGAAAAGAAAGGTCTCTGCACGCCCCGTGCGCCTCAGTGTGAGAGGCCGCCCTAACGTGACCCCGAGACAGGCAAGCGACCGGCGCCCACGCGTGCACTCAGCCCCCGGTGCACTGGTCCACTGTCATCAGAAAGAACAGACTTCACGAGTAATATCAAACTGAGGAGAGTGGAAATCCGCGTTGGACGGCATCCCCCGGAGCACCCCCAGCCCTGTAGGCAGCGCATACAGCCGGCATCAAAGACTCCCGACATACGGCGCTCTTCTGCTACAATCACTGGCTCAGCGGTGAATTCGTCCACTGGGCAAATACTGACCGAGCGCGTCCTCTGCAGCTGGCACTTGGTGGACAGAGAGATACTGCAGAAAGCAAAGTGGACACGACGCTGACCTCACGGCTCCTACACAGGGGTGAGGAGGAGACACTGCAAATAAACAAAACATTTACACACATGTTTCTGCAAGTACCTCTCTACAAGAATGTGTGTGTGTGCGCGCGCGTGCTCAGTGACTTCAGTCGTGTCCCACTCTTTGCAACCCCATGGACTGTAGCCCCCCAGGCTCCTCTGTCCACGGCACTCTTCAGACGAGAACACTGGGTGAGCCGCCAGACCCTCCTCCAGGGGATCTTCCCCACCCGAGGATCGAGCCCATGTCTCCTGCGCTTCCGGCCTTGGCAGGGGGATTCCTCGCCGCTGAGCCGCCAGGGACGCCCACGTAAGTGTGTGGCCTTAGCCGCTCAGTCGTGTCCGGTTCTGTGACGTCACGGATTGTAGCCCGCCAGGCTCCTCTGTCCATGGGATTCTCCAGACAAAACTCGAGAGTGGGTTGCCGTTTTCCGCTGTATCGGACTTCCCAGGCGGCGCTAGCGGCGAAGAACGCACCTACCAATTCAGAAGACGCAAGAGACGCGGGTTCGATCCCTGGGTCGGGAGGAGCCCCTGGAGGAGGGCACGGCACACCCACTCCAGATTCTTGCCTGGAGAATCCCAGGGACGGAGGAGCCTGGCGGGCTACGGCCCGCGGGGTCACGAGTCGGACTGGCATCTGCGTATGTGTGACTGCAATACGACCGGGCGGAGGAAAAGGAAAACAGCCGGCACTTCAAGAATCTGTCTCTGTTTCTCAAAGAAGAGCCGTGGAGTTCGAGTCGGGACGGTGGCAGCAGAGACGTGCGTGGACCTGAGACACAGGGTGCGGTGACCGGGGTGCGGGACGCGGGCCCGGGGCGTGGAGCGCCCACCCCGAGAGGGAAGGAGCGGGGTGCGCCCCGCGCAGGCCCTTCTCTCCGCGCCAGCGGGGCTCCGCGGAGCCGGCGCGTGGCCTGCGGCTGGAGCTCAGCGGGAAGGCCGGGCAGCCGCCTCGGGAGCCCACCGTGGCCCCGGCACAGAACTCGGAGCTGCCCGCAGGCAGGGCCGGGCGGCGAGGGCGCGGGCCCGGCGAGCGAGGGCTTCAGGAACGCCCCCGGGGAGGCGGGAGCGGCGGTCCCAAAGGGAAGCTGACGGAAGGGTCAGGGCTGGAGACCGCGAGCGGCGACGCCCCGGCGACACTCAGCGCCGCCTGGTGCCGGAGGAGGGACCCACGCTCGAAGCCCAACTTCCTTGGCGTCAAGAGGCTGCGGGCAAGCAAGAGCGCGGCTTCGATCTCTGGGCGGGGTAGAAGGGTGGTCTCCTGGAGGAGGGCATGGCACCCACCCCAGCCTTCTTGCTGGAGAACCCATGGACGGAGGAGCTGGAGGGCTACAGCCCATGGGGTCGCAGACTCGGACAGGAGCAAGCCGACAGAGGTGGATAAGGTCACCTACTCTTTCTGCTTCTGAACGGTGGTGTTGGAGAAGACTCTTGCTAGTCCCTTGGACTGCAAGGGGGTGCAACCAGTCCATTCTGAAGACGATCAGCCCTGGGTGTTCATTGGAAGGATTGATGCTGAAGCTGAAACTCCAATACCTTGGCCACCTCATGTGAAGAGTCGACTCACTGGAAAAGACTCTGATGCTGGGAGGGATTGGGGGCAGGAGAAGGGGACGATAGAGGATGAGATGGCTGGATGGCATCACCAACTCGATGGACATGAGTTTGAGTGAACTCCGAGAGTTGGTGATAGACAGGGAGGCCTGGAGTACTGCAATTCATGGGGTCGCAAAGAGTCGGACAGGACTGAGCGACTGAACTGAACTGAACTGAACTCTTTCTGCAGCAGGACCTGGGTCAGAGATAATCATTTCCTGTCATTCGAAGACTTTGATCCCCTCCCTTGAAAGCCCTAACAAACTGGAGCAGCCCCTGCTATCCTGGGGAGGACGCGACAGGGACAGGAGCCACGGAACCCAGAACCGAAGGAACTCCCAAATCCTCCCCGGGCTGGGGTGCGGCTGAGGGCAAGGATGTTGTAGAAGCAGTTTCAGGCCTAAGAGCTAAAACTAAAAAAAGAGAAGCTTTCCAAATCCGATGTTAATAGCAAATGGCATACAGTTGACCAAATATGACCCCTGAGGGAAAAGCTCAGAGTTCTCAAAAAACACATCAGCTAACCAGGAATGCTCAAAAGTAAGCATTCCCAGAAGACTTGCTTATTATGCAAATATTTAGCTAAGGCTTCTCTTTATCTACATTCATTTGTCTCATATTTAACATAAGATTTCATTTTAATGTAAACAGAAGGCATTTGTTAAAATTTATTGACATGTAGTTGCTTTACAATGTTGGGTTGGTTTCAGGGGTACAGCGAAGTGATTCAGATGTATATATATATATATATATATACTGTGTATTTTATTTTTTCATGTATATATTCTTTTTCAAAGTCTTTTCCATTATAGGTCATCAGGAGGTACTGAGCCTAGTTTTCTGTGCTTTTCTTGTTGGTTATGCATTTCATACCTGGTAGTGTGTGGGTGTTAATCCCCACTCCTAACTCACCCCCCACCAGTTCCCCTTTGGTGTCCATGTCTGTTCTCTGTATCTGTGAGTCTGTTTGTTAAGACTATTTGTACCATTTTTTAAGATTCCACATATAAGAAGTATCATGGAATGTGTGGACACTCAGTCACCTGGTCCTGTCTGACTCTTTGAGACTCCATGGACCGTCACCCACCAGGCTCCTCTGTCCATGGAATTTTTCAGGCAGGAATGCTGAAGCAAGTTGTCATTTCCTTCTTCAGGGGATCTTCCCAACCCAGGGATAAATCCCACGTCTCCTGCATTGGCAGGTGGATTCTTCACCACTGAGCTGCCTGGCCATATCGTATAATACCAAGTGAAAGTGTTAATAACCAAATGCACAGAAACTATAAACACAGGCTCTGAAATCAGAGAGCTGAGTTTAAATTCTGAGAGCACAACTTACTAGCCTTCTATGTTCCACGACTTCCCGGTGTCTCTGATCCTCTGTTCCTGTAACCTTGAGTGAGTCCGCACAGGGCTGCTTTGGAAGCGGAATTATAATATATGTCATGTTTAGCACAGTGCCCGGCTCGTGCTTACTCCAAGAGTGACAATGGAGTTGATGTCACAGTTGGAAAAAATAATCACTAGCAGTGATGATGTGACATCAGTAGTGATGAAGATAGAGAAGCGCTGGTAGGGCGCTGAAAGACCATCTGGCCGCCCCGAGGCTGAGCCCTGAACACTGCGGCTCAGCGATTGCATCCCCAGGGATGCGAGTGTGCAAACACACGCCTGCCATCTCTTTTCTATTCTTCGGCTGTGCAGGCTGTTAGCTCTCCAGCCGAGAGTCAGCCCACGGCCCCAGCAGTGCACCTGTGGAGCTGAGACCACTGAACTGCCAGGGAAGTCCCTGGGGACGCTCTGTGCTCACACAGCCATCGCCCGGCGGCTCTGCACAGGGCGCTGCGGCCGCTGGGCGGGACTTTCCCGGCAACAGTCGATCCCAGAGGAGACGTGCTCAGCTCCCTGAACACTCACTTGGCTTGAAGGAGCACTGATCTCTTCCTGCCTCTAAGTAATCCTGAATCACGTTTCAAGGTCATCCCCTGCTTCCTTTCTCATGGTCTAGAGAAGCGGGACAATGGCCAAGAGTGCTAAAGTGCTTTGGCCACCCCCAGAAACCCTGCCCAAATGGCCTTTTCCTTTTGAGAGCACGGGGCATTTGTCCATTTTTGCGCTCAGCTTTTATTGCAGGAGGAGACATGCTCTATTTGAGCACTCCGCAAGGACAGGAAAAGGGTTGTGTTGAATATTAGGTTCAGAGACATGGTGATTGTTTTAAAACAATGTGCCTGACACTGGGGATAGGAAGAGTGCTTAATAAGAAAGCATTTGAGGCATACACAGCTTACTCGATAAAATTACATTTTGAGGCAGGGCCCAAGGTGGAAAAGGCTGGAGGGAAGTTCCATAGCCTCCTACAAGGCCCCTTAGACGCTTTTCGTAGTTCGAAGCTAATCTACCACTTCCCTGGGCCTTTCCTCCCAGGACGACAGGGGAGAGGAGGAAGCAAGAGCTGGTGCGCAGAAAGGAAGGAAGGAAGGCCAGAACTAGGGCAGCCATTCTCCTTATCCCTGTTTATTCTACATCAACCCCCCCGTGCAGAAAAAAACAAACAAAACATTTTGTCAGTGGTTGGCTTGGTTCTATTTCAAAATAGAGAATCCATCTTTCATGGGAAAAAGCAGGTCTTGTAATTCAGTAATATTTTATTTTCAACAGCATAAAAGGAATTCAATACTGAGCCTTCAGAGCAAGAAAGTTGAACCTATTTACAACGAAGCCGGCGGGGGTTTGGAGGGGTGGGGAAGGAGTTCTACCGCCCTCCTGAATTCAAACCTTCCAGCCACCCTCTTTCTGCAGTGAATTAACACTTGAAATTCTGACACAGGTAACTTCTCAGAAACATCTTTAAAAACATAGTATTGTTATGCGTTACCGACTAGCTATCCACAGTAACTGACCCCGTAGGCGCTGAGAAACATATGCACTGAGGCAGCAGGAGCGTTTTCAGTTGCCCGCCCAACAGCATTAAGCTCCGCCCCCGTCCCACTAAATCACAGCAAGGACGCAAGCCCCTGCAGCACCCTAGCGTTCCTTTACTGCCTACTGTGAGTCTGGATGCATTTTAGTTCCTGGTGGCCAGACATCCACACGCTGGGGCCGGTTAGAATTTCCTGCCAGTGGTCTCTCGCCAACCCAGCAACAGGTGGGCATTCTATCAAAAGTGAAAGTGATTTTTAAGTTAGGCTTAAATTATTTATTCTGCCACAATCTGTTACATCTTTTTCGTTGCTATTGTTGTTGACCTTTATTGAGATATACTTGACATAACACATTGTACCAGTTTAAGGTGTACAATGTAATGATTGAATATTTGTAACATATTACGAAATGATCACCGCAATAAAGTGAGTTAACACATCGATCGCCTCGCCCACTTACAACTTTGCCTGTGTGCGGTAGGACTTTTAAGATCTACTGTCTTAGCAACTAAAATATAGGATGTGGTATTGTTAACTAGTGGATACCAAGGCGGTAAGGGGTGGGGTGGAAGGAATTAGGAGATGAGAACTGACGCATGTACACTGTGGATAACATGCATGAGATAGCCAAGTGCTGGGCAAGCTGCATAGCACGGGACCTCTGCCTAACCCGCTGTGCTGCTCTAAGGCGAGTTTTTATTGAGACCTGAACTTCCCACTGAGGTGCTGCCCCCTGGTCACCGCAGGTCCAGCTCTCCAGAAGTCCACAAAGTTCTGGAAACAAGGTCTTTTCGTAAGCAGGAGACATGCCCATTTGGCAGCAAAACCTGATATTTGGGCTACCTAGTGTCTTTGTTTCCTTTGCGCCAATATTCTACATTTTATGGCAGAAATGTTAAGGTGTTGATTTATAGGGTGCTGTTCCAGTTTCTCTCAGTGGAATTCCATAACATACAGTATATGCAGCATTACTATCTTCCTAAAATCCCCCCAAAGTCAGACTTCAAAGGAAATACTGGTCCCTTATGTTCAGCATAAGGAGCTGTGGATGTACTGCCCCCAAGTTTCATTCATGCCAGGAAAGCTTTGCAGCGCCCATGCCCCAGGAAAAAGAAGACGTTTAGAACATTCTGCATCCCAGAGAGGGAAGGCTAAGCTTTGGTAATAAAAATCCTCTAGATCCTCCCTAGAGGAATTTTCTTTGAGAAAGACTGTTCCTGCCAATAACCCTGGGTTGTCTGACAAATAATGAACACGAATTTTTTTCTCTAAGGTGATTCCTTAAAGCACCGTCTGCTAAGGGAATGGGAGGGAAAATAAAAAACCGAAAAAAGGATTGGAAAAAAGGTCCATTAGGGTGTGTGCCGGTGGCCTCCTGATCCAGCAGTATTAACAATTTATCGTATTTAGAAAATGATTCTCTAGATGCAGAGTCGGCAGAGAAGCTGGGTGGGACTTAACCCAGGCTCTGCCACTTAAGGAGAACAGAACTTGCCAAGGAGACGATGTTGCGGGTTTTGTTGTGCCTGATGATGTAAATAAAGGGGTGGTCAGCGATGAACTCATCCTTGTGTTGCAGGATCCGAGACCCTGGCACCTCTATGGAATCCCCACCATCTTCAGTTATTTCTAAGGACACTCTGTGAATGACATTTGAGAGGGCCACTCCCTTCGTCTCTGACATCCCAGAGAAGTCAGAGGTATCCTCATTAAAGATGTTTTTCAGCCCTAGGTTTTCCAGACTAGCCTTGGGATCAAGCATCTTTTCCACCTTAAATTTGGGGATGGAGAGTTTGACTTTGGCGTTGGCCATCATGCTGGGATTTGTCCACTGCAAGAGCGTCTCTGAGTTGAGTTGTTTTTCAACCTGAAGGACAAAAAGCAGAGGAAATTATTTTTTTATTTCCAACTGTAAAAGACCCTGCTCAATTAAAAGCATACAGGGTCACGGAAGGCCTGATCTGGAAGTAGTACAGATGGTCCATCAAAGACAGAGCCGACTCTGCAGTTTTGGTATGTGATGAGGTTCTCTTAAAAATGGCCACCAAGCCGCCCAGCCTCATCCTCCCATACACCTTGACAAGGGTCCCTTTGCTCTGAAATTTATGAGAGCACTTCTTTTAACTATAGAGGGGTTTTATAGAGATGAATCCGTGGTTTGTGATGATGCATGGATAATGGTGAAATAAATATAAAATTAGAAAACTGTTTATGCATTATATTTACTGAAAGCTTATTTTAATTTCTCTACTAGGAAACCTAGAATATTCATGCCCTAGGCATAGCATCAAATTTAATAAATTTAAACTAAAGTTACTCTTTTCAAAATGAGAATTTGAACTGTCTAGGGTCATTCTTTAAGACCGTAGGTGATGAATGCATCCATTTCAGTTGGTTATTTTTAAAATGAGAGATATGCAATAATGCATAAAATGATTTAGTCATAAAATTCTTCATTGAGCAAATCTTAAATTGCTCCTTGCCCTTCCAGTCTCTGCACTGGCTAGAGGAGAAATGCATGTTAACAGAGAATAATATCTTGACTGTTACTACATAAGGCAGTCTGCACTGAAGTTACTCATATGAAACCTATAAAAATCAGGGAGATGACAAGGTCACAAACGGATCACCAGCTTTTTTTCTAATGGGGGAGGGAACCATTGGACTCTCTCGCTAATCGACAATAAGTATTCTTCATGGATACTGTTTCATTTAAGACAAATTATTAAGACCAAAGCTTCCCAGGTGGTGCAGTGGTTAAAGAACCCGCCTGCCAACGCAGGAGGTGCGAGAGATGCCAGTTCAATCCCTGGGTCAGGAAGAGTCCCTGGAGGAGAAAACGGCAGCCCACTCCAATATTCTTGCCTAAGAAATCCCATGGACAGAGGAACCTCCTGGGCTGTAAAAGGGAAAGAGTGAACAGAAGGAAAATGGAGACAGGAGTTATGACTCAGTCCATGCAGTAACAGATAAAACATAATGAGAACCAAAGTAGCAGGGAGGCTGAGATGGAGCTCGCCCGCCCACCGAGTCAGGGGGTAACTGAGCGGCCGGAAATAAAGACGTGAATCCTAGGCTCCTCAGAGCGGCACGACTGGGGCGCAGACGCTGGAGAACCCGCCCTCCGTGCGGAGACGTGGGTTCGATCCCTGGGTGGGGTGATCCGCTGGAGAAGGACCTGACAGCCCCCTCCAGTCTCCTCGCCTGGAGAAGCCCGCGGACGGAGGAGCCTGGGGAGCCACAGTCCACGGGGTCACACGGAGTCGGACGGCTGAGCGACTGAGCAGAGCGCGCCGCAGCCTGGAGCGCGGGACGCTGAGAGCGCGGCGCCGAGCTCCCGGGCTCCCACCCCGATTCCACGCCCCACGCACGAGCCTGTACCAGGGACCTAGCCCTCCGCGCCTGCGTCCCCCGGAAAAGTCAGGACTCAGGGTACCAGTTTCTAACTCCTGCGACCGCCGTGAGGATCAGATGACCAGTGCGTGTGTGAACTCACAGCTCCTGGCGCACCGTAAGTACCAAATAAGTATTAGCTGTTTTAATATGAGGAGAAAACCCCCAAAAGAACCCTGAAACCGTTGGGGGCCATTGGGCAAGGTTACCGGGCGCCCTCCATCAGCCCCGCAAGGCCGCCCATGTGCCTCCTGGCGCCACTGCGCATGCGCGCTGCATCCCGCCGCCCTCCTCACCTGCTCCAGGCCGGTGGACCCATCCTCCACGTCCTTGGGCAGCAGGATGAGCATGCTCAGGTGCTTGTTCTGAAAGGGAAGCTCTATGATCTTACAGTTGACACCGTCGATGTGGCCCATACAGAACGTGGCCTCCATATTCATCATCTGCACTGGTTTGGTGTCTGTCTGTAAAAGGAGAAGAAATTTGCTCTGCCTGCTTTTCGCACACACACAATGTGTGTATACACACACACACACAATGCATGTATATATACACACACACATATATACACACACACACAGAGCACATAAATTTGTTCCTAATATAGCTTCAAGTCGTTATGGCTTAAAGCAGCGCAGGGGGATCCACAGACAGAGACCATCTTGTCAAGAGCTTATGACTTCCTCTGAAAAGTTATTCATGCGCTTTATAACTACAGGAACTATACATAATATAATTCTGTATTTACATATATAGAACTTTAAAAATAAGATGGAATGACTGGAAATACCAGCAAACGCTAACTTAGGCTTTATAGATGCCTGTAATTACAAGATCTTTCAACCACTGCTGGTGGAGCTCACTTGCAAGTCAACTCCAGCGCAAACCCACATATCCATTTACATAGCTTCTCCTCATAAAACGCCTGTTATGGAGAAGTCAGCATACAGCAGAGCAAAGTCACGCTCGCCTAGTCCTCCGTCTGCCTGTGATTTCCGTCACCCCACCCCATCCCCTCTTCTTGCTCCGATCTGATTGGACAGGAGGACCTCGGGTTTCGGTCTCAGATGTGACACAGACGTTCAGGCAATCACGCGACCTCCCCGGGCCTCGTTTCTCTGTCAGCAGCATGAGGGGCCTGGAGGGTTCAGGATCTGTCTCTTATACACATCTGGATGTGTATAAGAGACAGGTAGTAGACACATGCACACACACAGGCATACACACACACATGCTGCATTTTCTGGGATGGTCGTTACTTAGTCTTATTTTCAGAGACATGTCTTAATTTATATTTTAGAAAGTGGGATTATTGTTTCCACAGTCAGTGCTGAAAAATGAAACGGATTACAGTTTTTGGTGATCACAGTTTTTGTGAATTCAGAAACAATTAGTAATCTAAACTAATGGAGATTTTTAGACAAATCTGTATCTTCTTTGAGAAATGGAAGAATTACTAGTTAATTGCAAAAGTAGTAGTTTTAAAAAAATCATAATTTTGTTTTTGGTTATATGTCGAGGCAAAGTCTTCAATTATTTGATAACAACCTAGTGTTTAGTGAGCAGTTATTCTGTGCTGGGGTATACTCAGGTATAAGACACGGTTCCTGCTTTGGCTGTAGTCCAGATGGGGTGGAGGCTGTCACATGCACACACTTCTTTTCTAAAGTATTTCCCCTTTTTTGGCGTTCACACGCTGCTGTTTCGTTAGTTTCGGTTGCCCTGGGTCTTCGGTGCTGCCCTCGGGCTTTCTCCGGGCGCAGTCTCCGCACTGCCGGGCTCCTCTCGGCGGAGCGCAGGCCCTGGGCGCTCGGGCTTTCTCCGGGCGCAGTCTCCGCACTGCGGGGCTCCTCTCGGCGGAGCGCAGGCCCTGGGCG
>SJYC01051907.1:40139-61850 GCA_006408675.1 Madoqua kirkii
GCCGAGGGGAGGGGAGGGGGCCGCGCAAGACAGGGCAACTCTGGCTACACTTTCCTTTAAAATGTCGGAAGCGGCAAAATCCAAAGATCTTACAACGGTGTTTGTTGGCTCAATGGTGTTTGTTATATTATCCTCCATAATTTACTGTACACTTGACATATTTCCTAATTTAAAAAATTAAGAATGATTATAAATAAAATTATCTCAATGTCCTTTACAGCTGCTATCACACAGTCCTTCTCTCCAGGCAGCATCGCAGGCCTTTTCTCCTCTGTGTCCCCATTAATATCTGACCTTGTTGCCACAGAGGTGACTCATTATCTAAAGAAAAATTAATTCCTACTAGGGAGTAAAGACTGATAGTAATTTAGTGCAACTTACTGTCTGGGTTTATACCTCTCACGGGATATTTGCCTGTTAACTGAATCTCTTTGGGGGGAAATTTCAAACAGCAAGTCTGCAGAAATAATAGGACATTCTTATCTGGCATCTTCAACAGTAAGCTGAACCTTACCCAGAGCTATTTTCAAGCAAACTAGACTTTACTTGTTCTACTGTTTCTATATATATCCATTTTAACTCTTGTCGTGGTGTTAGAAATAAGTGTGTAAGACTTTCCTGGTGGATAACAATCCACCTGCCAGTGTAGAGGACACGGGCTAGTCCCTGGCCCAGGAAGAACCCGCACACCGTGGAGCAACTAAGCCTTCACGCTGCGCCTCCTGTGCCCGCGCTCCAGAGCCCGCGAACTACAGCTCCTGGGTCCCTGCGCTGCAGCTCCTGGAGCCCGAGCGCCCAGGGCCTGCGCTCCGCGGAGAGGAGCCCCGCAGTGCGGAGACTGCGCCCGGAGAAAGCCCGAGCGCCCAGGGCCTGCGCTCCGCCGAGAGGAGCCCGGCAGTGCGGAGACTGCGCCCGGAGAAAGCCCGAGGGCAGCACCGAAGACCCAGGGCAACCGAAACTAACGAAACAGCAGCGTGTGAACGCCAAAAAAGGGGAAATACTTTAGAAAAGAAGTGTGTGCATGTGACAGCCTCCACCCCATCTGGACTACAGCCAAAGCAGGAACCGTGTCTTATACCTGAGTATACCCCAGCACAGAATAACTGCTCACTAAACACTAGGTTGTTATCAAATAATTGAAGACTTTGCCTCGACATATAACCAAAAACAAAATTATGATTTTTTTAAAACTACTACTTTTGCAATTAACTAGTAATTCTTCCATTTCTCAAAGAAGATACAGATTTGTCTAAAAATCTCCATTAGTTTAGATTACTAATTGTTTCTGAATTCACAAAAACTGTGATCACCAAAAACTGTAATCCGTTTCATTTTTCAGCACTGACTGTGGAAACAATAATCCCACTTTCTAAAATATAAATTAAGACATGTCTCTGAAAATAAGACTAAGTAACGACCATCCCAGAAAATGCAGCATGTGTGTGTGTATGCCTGTGTGTGTGCATGTGTGTGTGCATGTGTGCGTGTGTGCACATGTGTGTGCGCGTGTGCATGCCTGTGTGTGCATGTGTGTGCGCGTGCGTGTGTGTGCATGTGTGCGTGTGTGTGCATGCCTTTGTGTGTGTATGTGTGTGTGCATGTGTGTATGCCTGTGTGTGTGCATGTGTGTGCGTGTGTGTGTGTGCATCCCTGTGTGTGCGCACGTGTGTGTGTGTGCATGCATGTGTGTGTGTTCAGCTTTGTCAGAAGAGGCATCATACTAAATGTTTAATAATATAACTTCATCAGTTTAGTCTATCCCTTAAAAGACATGAGACCAAAGGTCATGGGAAAAGTTTTAGTAGCATCACCCGAAAGTTTAGGAGCTGACAAAAGCAACTCAAAGGAAAGATAATAACCTGTGCATTCAAAAGCAAGGTGTAGCCCCACACAGCCTTGAATCGTGTTTTATTTGATGAACCTCTGAGAGATCAATGGCATTTTAAACCCCTATTAATTCTCTTTCTAGAGTCCAAGACTCCAGGATGTTGATCCTACCTAGCTTTATGATTTAATAACAAGAACAAAGGAACTGCACACGTCCTACCCACCTCTGTAAAACACTCATTAACAAATGTAAAAACACAGACCTGAGCCTGATCAGCACAAGAACTCGTGGTGAACTCACTCACTGTTGCAGGATCCTGATGCCTTTCTGGGCTGGCCCTGCAGCTGGTATGAGAAGCACCATTAGCAACATCAACTCAATGGACATGAGTTTGAGCAAACTCCGGGAGATGTGAAGGACAGGGAAGCCTGCTGCGATGCCGTCCACGAGGTCGCAAAGAGTCGGGCGACTGAGCGCCTAAACAGCTGTAGGTCTAGGAGAGACCTGAGAACTAGAGTCGACCACAGGGGCTACAGGGCAAGTAAGCTTCCTTCCACTAGACTGCTGACTGCTGAACAGTTCTGAATCTGTATTCTTATCACAAGCCAGATCTCATCAAACGAAACCAAATCACACCATCCTATAAACGTCTGGAGATTCCCAGGTCCTCTGCCTGATCTCAGAAGGAGAGCAGTGAGCGGTCCTGAAGAGAGATCTTAGATCCCCGCCCAGGGACTGAACCTGGGCAGCCCAGCTGAAAACCTAGAGTCCTAGCCACTGGGCCTCCAGGGCCTAGAAGGACAGCAGGCCTGGCTCTCGCCCTGTTTGAGAGCAAGACTGTTTCAAGGAGGCGCAAACTATAAAAACAGGTACAACGTTTACTATTAGAGACACACTACAATGTATGGGTGAAGAAACGGGGAAACAGTTTGTTTATCTACCTCAGAAGCAGAGCAGAGATGCAATCCCAGAGAGAAAGGGTATCGGCCACCTCTGCAATGAGGGGGCGTGCAGTGAGTCAGAAGCTGGGCAGAGACCCCCAGAGCCGTCCTGAGTGAGGAGGTGACGCAAGTCACTCACGGGCGACAGTCCCCCCGTCTGTTTCCCTCTGGCCAGCTCCCTTGTTTCTTTCTTCTCACCTGACTGGTCCAGGGACCCTCCCCAGGATGCATGCATTTTTCTTCTAAAATGGACCCCACTGCAGAGGTCTATGTGTGTATGTCCACACTTATTATGGGGTGCGGTCCCCTCCCTATTCGACCCCCAAGAAGCCTCCCTGCACGCGTGCAGGGTAAATAAGCCCTCCTTGACCTCAGGAGTGGGCATCTGATCTCTCTGATTCAGCAGAGCTCGGCTTTAGCCACTAGCTTTGTCCTTGGGAGTGTCTGGGGAGAACAAAAGCTCAGCTTTACTCCACGTGACAAGCACCAGGCATCCAGCCCAGAGGCTCACTGCCTCCCACCGCATAACAAAATGGCCAGTTGTCCAGTCTCAGGTCTATGACTTCATTATTCACTCAGCAGTATTAAAACTATACTTCCCTACAACGCAGGTCTGTAATTCTCCATAATGACTCCCAGCCCTGGAGATGAGTAAGCTATGCTTTCTCCTTCACGGTCAGCAAGCACCTCAAAGCACTTTCTAAATTAAAATATCAGAACCATGTACTTTACTGCTAACAGGCGAGAGATGAGATCACAGAGGAGTTTATTAACCTGGAACAAGATTCCCCAATGGCTATGTTTCGTGATGATCCAAAGGCCTCTGACGTTGGGATTTAGCTTGTTACTTTTCTTTTCCTTTCTTATTAATGGCCCCAAATATCTATAGCTATATTCTGGTGGTGATTTAGATTCAACCACTATGTTATAAGGACTTCCCTGGTGGCTCAGATGGTAAAGAGTCTGCCTGCCATGCAGGAGACCTGAGATCGATCCCTGGTCAGGAAGATCCCCTGGAGAAGGGAATGAAAACCCACCCCAGTGTTCTTGCCTGGAGAGCCCCATGGACAGAGAAGCCTGGCGGGCTACAGTCCATGGGGTCACAAAAGAGTTGGTCACAACTGAGAGACTAGCCACACACTGTATTACAAGCTCTGTGAAATCTTACTCAGCCCCTAAGGACATCCCAGGAAAAGAATGCGAATCTCTGGATTATGGTTTTTTCTACACTTACCCCCTGGCAGCTGTCTTGGGCAAAGATAACCTTTGTGCCTTAATTGTCCTCATCAGAGTGAATCCCCAGGGTCCCCGGTGTGGCTGTAACTTTTTGGGCCTGCAGCTGGGATCCCCTGTCTGCCGCAGGCAGCCCACGTACCTTGTTGATTCTGAAAGGGCATTCTTTGGTTTCTGACTCAGGAAATTTCTTCATCCACTTTCCAACAAAGTAGGCAGCATTAACCACAAGGATTTTGGTCTGGTCATCCACACTGTTGTCAGCTAGAATGTTCTCAAAGTGGCCTGCAAACAGTTTCAGGAAACCGCAAATGGCACAGGGTTATTCTTCCAAACGCCCTCTGATGTCCACACGCAAGTCCACTCACTGGCTAGAGCCACACCTATAATGTGGCTTGGTAGCCCAGCCCATCTCATTTCAAAAAGACCCCTCCTCTCCTTCCATCCTGCCACGCCCAGCCTCTCCAAGAGACCGGGGAGGAGGATGACAGGGGGCAGGGGAGGAAGGAGGGAGGCAGCCACCGCCTCGGCATCTCCTCCGAGATGAGGAAGGCTGGGCTGGACACTCTGGAGCCGTGCCCTGCGCGTCTACCCCTTTACAGATGAGGAAGCTGAGACTCCCTGTGAAGTCCCTTGCCCAAGACGATGCATGAGCAATGGGGAATTCAGGATTCAAAGCCAGTTCTTTATACTCCAATGCCTGTGTTCATGGAAAAAAAAATGCCAGAAACCTTATTTTCTGCCCAGCCCCGCACTCAGTACCGTCACATGTCCCATCTCGCTTCCCTCACGTTGATCCTGAAGGGCAAAGGTCATCATCCCCATTTCACAGATGAAGACACTGAGGCTCAGAGAGGCCACGTGGCTGTCCAGGTTCACTCCGCTGCCAAGCTCGTTTGATGCCTGGACAAAGCTCTCCTATTTACCCCGAAGCTCCCGCCCCTGCTCCTCAGATTGCCCTGTGGCCAGTGTGTCTGCATCCAGGTCGGCTGTAATCACCACCACAGGCTCCGTAAGGACTGCACCTACCAGGAGCTCAGGCCCTCGGCAGACACAGCAGTTCGACGGTGACAAACCCTTAATAGTCTTCGCTTTTGATTAGCACTGATGTTTTTGCAAAAGAGTTTCCTTTGCCTTAATGTCTTAGATCTCACACCAGGGCGTCTCCACCGTGGTGGAGGCTCACACCCCCTTCCCGGGCTGGGGCCGGGTGTGCAGGGACCTGCTCGGGTTTCATCGCCATCTTAAAATTCTCAACGGCTTTTAACCAAGGGCCCTGGGTTTTCATTCTGCACTGGGACCTGCAAATGTTGTAACCCATCCTGCCAGTTCTGGGCGATGGGCTGACTGGGTAACAGCATCACTGAAGAAGGAGGGAGCTGGTTAATGTGTGTGTTAGTCGCTCGGGCATGTCTGACTCTTTGAGAGCCCATGGACTGTAGCCCACCAGGCTCCCCCTCTGTCCCTGGGATTTCCCAGGAAAGAATACTGGAGTGAGGAGCCGTTTCCTCCTCTAGGGGATCGTCCTGACCCAGCGATCAGTGAGCCAGGGTTTCCTGCGCTGCAGGCCGACTCTCTACTGACTGAGCCACCACGGAAGCTCAAGTGCGTTAACTTAAACCCCAAGCTTCTGATTTCAAATTCAGAAGTTTTTTCACTTAACTACCTTCTCCAGGAAAAAATTCAAAGTTCTGAAGATTTTAAAATGGAGGCGCTGGAGAGAAGTGCAACTTGTTAACAATTTTAAAAGTGAAACTTACACAGCGATTTAAATGGGAGCTCTTCTTCAGGTAAGCATTTTAAAACTGTGCCTAACCTGGTATTACTAGACCAGATCTTTGTATACAAAGGCAAAGAAAGTTCATTTCAATAACAAGTGTAGAGCAATGGACACATTTGTGGGTGGGCATACTATGACCACAGATGACTCAGTGGTCAGGAGCCCACCTACAGATGCAAGAGACGTGGGTTTGATCCCTGGGTCGGGAAGGTCCCTGGAGGAGAAAAATGGCAACTTACTCCAGTGTTCCTGTCTGGAAAATCCCATTTACGGAAGCTACAGTCCTGGCAGGCTACAGTGCATGGGGTTGCAAGAGTCAGACACACTTAGCAACTGAACCAAAACACGTATCAACAAGAGCCGGACACAACTGAAGTGACTTAGCACACACACAGCCAAGTGAAGCTGAAGTTAGACAATATACGCTCCATTGCACAGCAAACTGAGGCTCCATATCCAAATCCCTCCGTTAATAACGGCAGTGTCTGGGTTTAAATCTAGGCTTGAAAGACTCCCAGCCCACGTCCTCCCCACCGCTGAGCCCGAGTCACAGTGCCCAGGGGGCCGCCACAGCGCTGGGTGTCTGCTGCGGAGACACGTCCCTCCCCAGATCTCTCCTGTGTCGGGGGCAGGGGGACGTGAACACCGATTTACACCCAAATTCATCTTAGCTCCGATTCCTTCTTAGCAAGGAAGACAACTCACAGAGAATTCTCGTGCAGGGAGGAGCCAGGAAAGGGAGAGGCGCTGAGCAAGAGGCAGGAGAGGTGTCGCCAGAGCTGTGGGACCTGGGCTGTCTAGAGGGTCGACCAGGTGGAGGCCTGAGACAAGGTTCCACCGTGGTGGTCTGTCTTGTTCCACTTTTTCAACACGTCTTTTTGACAACCTAAGGCCTTTTGTCCTTTTTTCCTCAATAAATTTATAGAATTCTGAGCTGAAAGTAGCTTGGAGGATATCAGTTTGCAGTCCAAGCCCTTCATTTCGCGATTGAAAAACCAGTCTCAGAAACTGCCCCGAGCTGTCCTTCGTTAGAGGCACAGCTGGGGCTCCAGGAGGGCTTACGGCAGCCCGTCCAGGGAGCATGATAACGCAGACTAAACCGAAGCATCTGGAATTCCGCCAGCTCCTGAGGCAGGAGACGCCCAGAAACCCTCGTGGTTGAAACGGCTTGGTGCTCAAGAATTCTGTTCGTGTACTGAAAACATTCAAAGAACCCTCCAGATGTTCAATTTTATACTTAAAAGACTCATGAGAAGACACAATTTACTTAGTGATTTATAGCAGGATAAGTAAAGGATACTTGCCATCTGTGAGTTCCTTAATTGAGTTGTTGATCTGACCTTTCGTTTCTTCCAATTTATCTTTAAAATCAACGGTCTCCATCTCTTTTGCATAGGGTCTCTTGGTGGAGCTGATGAACTCCTAAAAAACACCCAGTTCATAAAATCACAAAGTCCTTAAAGCCTGTAGCCAAACCATTGTGCCCTTACACAGTTCCAGCACAAGGACTTCTAAATGTCTATGACTATGGATGCCCTTTCAAAATCTGTAACACAATATAAATTGAAACTTCATGTAAAAATCAGTGACCTTTCTCTGTATTGCTTCATTTGTTCAGTTCTAAGACAATGCAAGTATTAAATGCCTCCATCAATTTCTTTCTTTGGGGAGAAAAGTAACATTATTCTAAAGGCGCACGACAATTATATGAATTCCAATTTCAGAAACGCAAACGCGCACATGGACATATGATGTTTTAGAATGGAAGAAATGCACAGAAAAGAGAACTCTATGAGAAGAAAAATCTAACCCACACTGAAATACAGATTATAAAGACGCTTGCGACTCCAAGTCTGGTCCAAGGACCAAGATGGGCAGCATCACCTGGGACGCTGTTAAAGACGCAGCCTCTCAGGGCTTCCCTGGTGGCCCAGCAGCTAAGACTCCACGCTTGCAATGCAGAGGACCTGGGTTCATCCCTGCTCAGGGAGCTAGGCTGCACGTGCAGCAACTGAGGCCCAGCGCAGCCAAATGCATTTTAAAACATTTAGGAAAAAACGCAGAATCTCAGGCCCCAGCCTAGACCTACTGAATCAGAATCTGAATTTTCAACAGAATTCCCAGGTGACTCACTGCACATTAAAGGTTGAAACAATGCTGCAAAGAACAGAGCAGCAATATTTCTTTATTTATTTTCTTTATTTCAATATTTCTTTAATTCCCCCAGGTTATTTTGGAAGAAGAAGGCTGTGTGTGTGTGTGTCTTTAAGCAACAAAAACAAACTCACAACAGTATCTAGTGATCTACATCCCCAAAAGATCCTTGCCAGAATAACAAACACTTATTTGAAGATAGTAAAAGTAGAGCAAAATATTTAACTGGTAGTCAAGATTTGGAAAGCGTGAAATTCTGACCATCCAAACACAAACTGAACTCGATGTTACTAAAGTAGAGAATGAGCATCTCTGTAGCTGAGGACGTTGGCTACGTGTTTCAAGTGGAGATTTTTAAAATATTATGATACACTCTGGATCAAATTTAAGGATATTTCAATGTTCTTTACATGATTCCTCCAAGAAACAGCTAGAATTATCACCACGGCCTTGTATGGATACCCACCCGACCAGCCTGGTAAAACAAACAAAGCTAGTCCATTGCTGATGAAAACTGTCACCTCACACAGTTATTATTCTTCTTACTGATTTTGGGAAACATCAGAAGAACACTGTGTGCATGAACAAGCAAGGTAAAGAGCCTAAAATCTCCCCAGGTCACCTGCCCTGATGCTGAAGGAGAAAGACGTTTAAATTGCGGGCTGTCTTACATCTGCAGAGATGCATTTGTTAGAGAGTTAATAACCCCATTTTCCACCTCTCTCAGTGAGGAAGCTAGGCGAAAGGGCGGGGTGTGTGGGTGTTTGAGAGGGAAAAGGAAGCTCGTGGCTCCTCTGTGTTGTCAGCTAAAATGTGTGACTGCAATTGATCCCCACTGTATTCACCTCTCCCGGGATTAATTTATTTTAAAGAAACCATAAATGAGCATCTAGAAAAAGTCGTTGGTCTAACCATGAGAAAATGTTGCCCCTGGTAAACAGCTGAATCTTACTAATTCCACTGAGCCACTTACTGTAGAAAGATTCAGAGATTTTTCTACGTAGAGCCGTTTGATTAATTTCAGGGAGTAAAAGGAACTCAGCTTGTTGACATCCGATGTTACTGTTTGAAATCCAAAGGGCACATCTTTGACATTTTCAAAATGAAGGACCTGTGAAGAAAAATATCCCCATCACCATGAAGCACTGTCTGCTCCCTGGTGGTGGACACACGGCGATGGCCAGCCTCCGGGGGACGGGGCCTGACCGTCTGACACAGACCACGTGCTCTGCGGTTCCCAGAGAGCACGGCTGCTCAGCCTTAGCGCTGCTGGCAGTCCAGGTGGGTGGTTCTAGGGGTTGGGCCGCAGGGGGCAGTGCCAGGGCACCCGGCACCCTGGATGCCAGCAGCAAGCCTTCTCCCACTGTGGCAGCAGAAGTGCCCCGGCTATGGCCGAGTGCCCTGAGAGCGTGAGGGAAGGAAGGCGCAGACTGCCCCCAGCTGGGAGACACCGGCAGAAGGGTGCTCGTCTCTCGCTTCAGCTACAAGGAAAATCTGCCCTTTCTTCAGAATGACGCCTCTATGCTTTTTCCCAAAGCTGGAAAAGATGGAAGTGGGTTAAAATTTCTACCCAATTCAGAGATAAGAAGAGAGAAATTAATGCCAAGAGACGATCACTAGGCGAGTGTCGGAGTCCAGGATACAGGTGTCTCCAGAGTTCCTTCGGTGCCCTAATTCATACCAAATGCGCTGACGGCGTCATTTGAGGTAGGCACTTCCGTGCCATCAGTGGCCTATGGTTTAGTAGTCCAGCCTTTCATCCCAGCCTGCACCTACTAGAAATGTCTTGCCCAACTCTCAGAACTTCACTCTCTGCTCTGCAAAATGGGCTGTCCAAATTGCCGTGAGGGTTAAAGACACTATCTGAAAACATCTAAAATATTATATGGATTCAAAATGGTAATAGTTATTTTTATAGTAATAAGCCACTTAAAATCAGGATGGTATTTTCTGGAGGGCTTAAAACTTTTTATTTTATTCCTAACTTTTTTGTTCCAACCAATAACCCAGCATCTTCTCGGCTCCATGGCGCCCAAAACATGACACCAGGATAAGGTGCTTCTCTCCCCATCCTGACCCATAACATCCAAGCCCCGATGCCACACCTCGGGTGACATCACTTATGGGCACACTGCACCCATGAGTCACACAGCCTCAGCTCTGCAGGGTCAAATTGGCCGGCCCCAAGTGGTACATGACTGTCATGCCTACTGAACAGCAAATAGACCAGAAACTTGAAGAACCCAGGTAGCCACTTAGGAGAGCAATAGCGTGCACAGAAAGGGCCTTTACCCTCACCCCGGAGCAGGCGAAGGGCCAGAAGCGCTCCTTTCCGTCTCTTCTCTAACGGCAGGTGAGGAATGAGGAGAGGGAGATGGGGTAGGGGTGGTGCGGTGGGAGAAAGAGGGATGAAAAGATGAAGCTCCTCTCCCCACAAAGGAAGTTTCCTCTTCAAGTCCCACTCAATTTCAAGTGTAAATTCTCCATTGAAATAAGCATGGGTATATTCTATCTATCCAGCAGGGATACAGAATAGGGCAGAACATACTACAGAGTAGAATATAGTGGAGCCTGCATCTTAATATAAAGCATGATGCTATAAATAAATTCTGTGCAAAAGACAGAGGGTATAGATACACACTCTTCCTGGCTGGGGTATTTGCAGTGGAACATTAGCAAACATCCTTTTGATTGACACTTACCTTCTAACAGGTAGAAAGATGTCACACAGCTTGTCAAAGGCCACTTGTTAGCGGAAATGCTTTGCATTGTCTAGTTAACCCCCGGGTTCTCCCCCAGTGCCTGTTCTAAACGTGGGCTGAGGCCAGATTAATGCGCTTTCACATTTAGAAAGTGAATTGAGAGAGTGCCAAAAGTGGGAAAAAACTAGCCCTGAGCAAACCTCGCCACCGCGCCCCACGGCCTTTCCCAGGCGCCACCGCTGCGTCCTGATCACTCTCTTCCACTCAGAGCAGAGGCAAGCCACGGGCCTTACCCGGCCAATTTCATCTGCTGTGTCCCCTTTGGCACCGACTTGAGCAAGCGACAGAGAGGTGGACAGACAGATGGGAGAGAAGAGGATGTTGTCCGCCGGCTCCTTTTCACACAGCTGTTTGTACAGGTCAACCGCAAAAGCCGAGTTTGCCAGTCGCAGGGCCTCCATTGTGGGCCTGGAACAAAGGACAAGAGAGGGCTTATTTCCAAAGCATCTTTCAAGTGTCCTCAACTGCATCCGCCCAACGCAGCAAGAATCCAAGTCAGAGCCGCGGCGAGGGTAGAAGAGAGGCAGGAACCTCCGGTAAACACTGATCTAAAGCCAGCGGTGACGAAGCTCCCACCCACACGTCCAGAGGTCCGAGTGTCCAGATGCGAGGCCCTCTCTCTGGACAGCTCTGCCCTGAGCCTCTGAGTCCAGGCCCACTTGGCTACAATGACCGCTGTCCGGAGTGGGATTAGTGTAACTAATTAGATTAACTGTCAGTCGGGACACCTCTTCTCTGCATGTAGTCAGGACAATCGTCAACACTGATGAAAATCAGTCTATTTATCTATATTGTTTCAATTAGGAGTTAGGTTAAACCATATAAAATTAAATTTTTTTAAATTTCAAACACAGTCAAGTCACAGCAGTTCTGTGTGATTCAGTTAAAGAGAGAGAGCGTAGCTTCAGCTAAAAATATGGAGCCCGAGGCTCAGTGGTAAAGAATCTGCCTGCAGTGAAGCAGACCCAGGTTCAGTCCCTGGGTTGGGAAGATCCCCTGGAGAAGGGCATGGCAACCCTCTCCAGTGTTCTTGCCTGGAGAATCCCATGGACAGAGGAGCCTGATGGGCTACCGTCCACAGGGTCTCCGAAAGAGTCGGACACGACTGAGCGACTCAACAACAGAAGTGGGAACAGCAGCAGTGGCCTCCTCTGGTCTCGCCTGAGAACCTCATTATTCGGAAGCCGAGCTTCTCCAGGCGGAGCCCACAGGTCCCCTAGCAGCCCGAAGGTCCTCTCGCTGGGTCCATGAGGTTGAGACTATTTTCATAATAGTGCTTAGACATCATCTTCCTTTCACTCTTCATCTCCCACAAACACACAGTGGGGTTTTCCAGAGACTGTGGTGGTGGTGGTGGTAGTTTAGTCACTCAGTAGTTTATGAAGCCAAATGTTAAAGAGATTTGCAGAAATGAAAAATGATGTTACTCTTCTCTTTGTATTATTTCACTTTAGAAAACAGTTATTTTTCATAAAAGTATGTTCGCCATGGTACTATGTAATGGTTCCATTATTGTTAATGAGTTTTTTAAATATTTCAGAATTTTTTCAGCTTTCATTTCTAACAATATCAATAGACATAGACAACATTAAAAAAAAAAACCTTGGGATTCTCAGTTATTTTTAAGAGTGTAAAGGGATCTGAAGGCTAACGTTTGACAACTGCTGTGTTAATGAAAGGTCTATGTGTCTGCCCTAGTGCAGCAGATATTGACTGAGATTTATTATGATCTTTTAAAGTCTGTCCTATACACAAGCCACATGTCTCATAAAAGGGAGAATTCTGAAGAACTGTTTGCAGACCAGGGGCATGTTCCTTGATCTTAGTGGAGGCTTCTGGGTAAATCCAGCGGTCAGGCATAGGCCCTTCTAGAAGCCAAGCTGAGCTGCATGAGCCCCTCAGCTCTGCCTGACCCCAGGATGGCACGTAAGGGGCATCGCTACCCGTGGATGGCCATTCCACGGGTTGAGGTTTGACGCATCCCCCAAGGCGCTCAAGCACTGAACAGTGTTTTCAGACAACAAGAACGAGCGGGACATTGACGGTCCTCGGGTTGGAAGCGCTCCCTGGCCTCAGACGAAGCGTCACCGCTCGAGACAGACGGCTTCCATCAGTCAGGAGCCAGGGACGCGCTAGAGTCGAATGCATGAACAAGATCTCAGCTTTGCACCTTATCCCTGAACAGAATTTCAAAACGCCAAGACAAGAGACTAAGATCAAGGAACGTGCCCCTGGTCTGCAAACAGTTCTTCAGAATTCTCCCTTTTATGAGACATGTGGCTTGTGTATAGGACAGACTTTAAAAGATCATAATAAATCTCAGTCATAAGTTTATCAGCAAAAAAAACAAACAAACTTTCCTGTTGCCCCGTTCATGCTCACTGATCTTCTCCAGTGACCTCTTTCTCCCGTGTCCGATAAGTGCAGCCAAGTGGCCTCAGCGTTTCCATCATGAACCTGTGATAAGGTGGCTGGAGCTTCCCTGGAGACCCAGTGACTCAGACTCCGAGCTCCCAGCGCAGGGCCCAGGTTTGGCCTCTGGTCAGGGATCTAGATCCCACGTGTGGCAAGTGAGACCAACCGCAGCCAAATCAATGAATAAAAAGAGACGTTAAAACATTAAAAAAAAAAAGGTAACCCGAAGTCAGGCCAGGGAACTTACATTTCTTTAAGGCCTAGTACCTTACTCTCTCTCCCCTGGGGAGGTCGGGGGCCATGATAGGAGAGTGAACTCTCTGGGGAAGGGGACCCCCAGGAGGAGGGCAGAGGGCAGTGAGACACACAGAAGCATGTGCCCCTCCCAGGGAGATTAAAGAGTCTGGGGAAGCCCGAACTTTCAGGACAAGAAGCCTGGCTTTTTCCAGCAGCGAATTTAACAATAATACTGAGTTTATCTGTGACTAAAATTCAACAGGAGCTATTTCTCTACCAAACAGGAGAAGCTATTTCTTCACCCAGAAGAGAAACCTAAACCCAAATGCCTGCAAACTTCTCAAACAGCTGAAGCCCTAACCACACAATACGAAAACACACCAACTACTTGTGTTTGTTGTTGTAACAAACACAGGTAGTTCTTCCAGGCATGTATTTCCAACCAGCTAAGAGAAGAAATCCGAATAATTTTGCATCATCAGCCCTAGGATTTCTTTGGAGGGAATGATGCTGAAGCTGAAGCTCCAGTACTTTGGCCACCTCATGCGAAGAGTTGACTCACTGGAAGACTTTGATGCTGGGAGGAATTGGGGGCAGGAGGAGAAGGGGATGACAGAGGATGAGATGGCTGGATGGCATCACTGACTCGATGGACATGAATCTGAGTGAACTCCGGGAGTTGGTGATGGACAGGGAGGCCTGGCGATTCATTCGGTCACAAAGAGTCAGACACGACTGAGCGACTGAACTGAACTGAACTGATAACAAACTTTAAAGCTTGATGTCTTTTGTGTGTTTAAAACCTTGGAGTAATCTGCTGAGGAAGTCTGACTTCAAACATCTAAATGTGAATCCCACAAGTGGATCAAAGGGCGAAGACTGAAGCATCTTTCGTTCATTCATTATAACACTGTGAGAATAGTTCATCCAAATGGCTCTAAGTGAATACAAGATCATAGTGGCTTTAAGCACAGTTAATTACACAACATAGTTAGCACTGTGCTGCAATCTAAGGCTCAGATTCAGTCCCTGTTGGAGAATGTAAATCAGGACACACCTAACATCTAAGTTGGCCACAGAAACAAGTAATCAGTCAAGTGTTGCCTGGTAAATCTGATCAGTTGCTTGGTAATTAGCTCAAAGTGACTAAAAACACTGTAAAGCTTTCTGGTCTGAGATAGTTCAAGGGAAGAATTTGGCCACAGACAATGGCTACCTCCTTGTGCGGCAAGTTGAAGCATTTCAACACAGCTTGGCAACTTTAGCAAAGCATGCACACGAAAATGGGTCAGGTTCCTAAGCAGACCATTTTGCAAGAGCAAATGCTATAAAAATTAGAACTACCATATGGTCCAGCAATCACATTACTGGGCATATACCCTGAGAAAACCATAATTCAAAAACAGACACGTACTCCAGTGTCTGTTGCAGCACTATTTATTAATACAATAGCCAGGATATGGAAGCAGCTTACAAGTCTATCAACAGATGAATGGGTAAAGAAGATGTGGTACATATATACAATGGAATATTACTCAGCCATAAAAAGGAACAAAACTGAATCATTTGTAGAAATGTGGATGGACCCAGAGTCTGTCATACAGAGTGAAGTAAGTCAGAAAGAGAAAAACAAGTATCGTCTATTAACGTATGTGTGTGAAATCATGTATGATGAAATCTAGGTTCATCTGGTACAAATCAGTCTAGTTCCAGGCAGGATACACACAGAGAACCAACGTGTGGACAAGGTGCAGGGTGTTGGGGGGCAGGCAGGATGAACTGGGAGATTACGTTTGACATAAACACACTACCATGGATAAAACAGGTAGGGTGAGAACCTGCTGAATCACACTGGGAGCTCAGCCTGGGGCTCTGAGGGACCCAGAGGGCTGGGACTGGGGAGAGGGGTGGGAGGGAGGCCCAAGAGGGAGGCGATATGCACAGCAGAGACTTACACACTTTGTGAAGCAATTAGACCCCAGAAAAAAATAAAGCATCAAACCAAAAAGAAAATTATGGACACAAGAACAGAGATTAGCAATTCCTACACAGTAAATTTACATATCGAATGACCTGGTCAGAGTGTAAAGCCTCTGCAGAGTCTTCATTTTGTTATTCCATTATTACAGAGACAATGCCTTTCATTTTCATGAAAACCTAATGATTAGACAAGTAAGGAGAATTTCATTTACAGTTTCAACATGGAAGACACTACATCCTTTAGTCACTTAAAAGTTTAAAAGACATTTTTATTTTAATCAGAGAACTGTGAGAAAGAAGTTAAAGTAGCAAAAACAACAAAAAGCTCCAAGAACGTCATTGTGAAGCTGCTGCTTTGTTTTTATTATTTGCGATGCGTTTAAAGGCAGACAAGATCCTGGTTTGGATTTAATCTGGCCCCACCTCTTCATTTTAAAGGTGAGGGGAGGGAGGGACTAGAGATAAAGTGATTCTCCCAGGCCGCCCACGCGTGGAGTGAGACTGGTCAGACCAGACCCGGCACTTACTTCTGAGCCCCTGGTTCCCACCACACGGGTCACCTTCCTTCTCAGTAATCGCGTCTTTGCTGACATTTGCTCACTCAGGAGCCTTTAGAGTTCCAAAGACCCTCCATGCCTTGGATTACCCCTTTAGAGACATCAAGACACCTTACATGTTTTCTTCCTCTTTTTTTTTTAAATTTACATGATTTTTTTCTTTTTTATCAAAACAAAAGTTCCCCCGCCCCCCGCCCCGATTTTCCTACTGGAAGAAACTCTTGTTCTCTACCATTAGTGTTGCAAACTATTGACATTACACTGCTTTCATTTAGTAGTTTCAACTGAGCACCTAACAGGGCGTGTCCGCACCGCGCTAGACGTGAGCAGATCAGGGTTCCGCCTCCAGAGAGCTGACAGCTAATGGCACGACGCGTCTGCAGGCGCGGTGGGTGTTCTGACGCGCGCACGAGTCAGCATGCAGCTCTTAGCTCTTCTCCTAGGAGAAGTCTCAGCGAGGCCTCCTCAGAGCAGTGACATCTGACAAGGCACACTGAAGAGGGGCCTGGAGAACAGGGAGGAGTGAGCCGTGCACCCAGCGGACCAGAGAGAACTGAGTTCAGAGACGGCAGTGAAAGGAGTCCCGAACGAACGGAGACGCGCGCGCTGGGCGGCAGGACAGGCAGGGAACTCGCTTCTCAGACGCACGGCTGTCATCCGCCCCTGCACGATTTCTAACACTTCTAATGCATCTAAGCCAGTATTCCTCCAGACTTTTCATCTGTAGACCATCTAGGTGAGATAAAGGTCCTTTGATGGAGACAGTCCTTAGGCAACGCCTTGAGAAATTTTGCCTATTGAAACAACGATTATGGAATGTCTAGAAAGACGGCATCAGGACTTCCCTGGTGGTCCAGTGGTTAAGACTCCGAGCTCCCAAGGCAGGGACACGGGTTTGATCCCTGGGCGGGGAACTAAGATCCCATATGCCCCACAGTGTGGCTAAAAAATACATAAAAAATAAAAACACTGTCTCTGCTTTTTGCTTTCCAACCTCACAACGAAAGAAGTCAGAGCCAGACTAAGAAAACAGGAGACCTCACCGCTTCCTCCACGTGAAAGAATAGCGTGTGTCTGAATGAAATGAGTAAGTAGCCCGAGAAGCGCTTTGTTAGCAGGAAAGAGCGTGACTCTCAGTGGTAAGGTCGATCGCTTGATTTCCGATGGCGAGGAGCCTCTGCTTCTCACAGATATCCTGAACCATCACATTTGCTCCCACCTGTTTAGAAGCCATCTGTCTGCTGCCTAACCATAAACAAGAGCCAGACTCGCCACATCAGGATGACCAAGACTGCCGGGGCTTCACACCCTCAAACTGAACCCGCAAACGAGAAGGACTAAAGCGGCAGAACCCAGGCGCTAGGAAGCAAAGGCATAAGCTTGCCAACGCATGTGCAGAAACCTTTCTTCAGACAAGCTCCCATCTCTAGGCCCATCCGGGACCCTATCACACACTTACATATACTGGTGGGACTAGGGCTTGGGGGCACCCAGTTCTAGTCAAATCCTCTTCCGTGATGTAGGGGTGGCAGAGCTTGTTAGGAAAACTCCTGGTGGGAATCCCTGGCTGTGCAGTGGTTAAGACTCTGCACTTGCAATACAAGGGCCATGGGTTCAGTCCCTGCTCTGAAAACGAAAATCCTAGACGCCAAAGGGCGTGGCCAAAAAATGAAAAGAAATTCATGGTGACCTGGAAAAGACCACGAGCTGTGAGTTTGACGGCTTGGATTCCACTCCGTTCTGCCCTGTGTCAGCTGAGGGGCTCACAAGACAGGGATGGGGACCTGAAGGGCGTGTCAGAGCCCCCAGTCCTCTTCATCCGAGCCTGACCTGATCAGGAGCCTACAGCACGGCCTGGCCTGTTAGCCGCTCTTTAGTTGAGTGACAGGCTTAAAGAAAACCATCAACACAGTAGCTTCCCTGAGGAAGAAACTATGAGCCAACCTGTTCGAAAAGTCGCCCAAGGACACACGCTGGAAATAGGTGATTCGCTTCAAGTATCTTGAAACCCAGATAGGGAGAGAGACTCCTTCCAGCCCTGAAGAACGCAGGTGCAAATTAACGGACAGCAACTGGATGCTTTAGAACGCGCAGAAGAGTGATTCCGAAGTCTGAGCCTCCCCGCTGAGCGCCAGCCAGGAAGGCGGCCTGCCGCTCCGTGCAGCTCCGCTTCCTCAGGTTAGGGCGCCACACCCTCTCCGGAACCAGCGCCGCAAAACATTCTGAGCTCCAAAAGCAGGGCTGAAAACGTCCTCAGAAATAACTCTCCCCCGCAGATCACTCTTTCCCGCCCGCTCCCCTCCCCATATATACCAAACCTCCCGGCCCTGCCGTTTCTGCATATTCTGACCTTGTACGCGGCGTGCCTGGGCCCCAAAGGACCGGGCGCGGCAAACGCTGCCCTAGCAGGGATGATGGCCACGCGCAGCCGACAGCCCACTCGCGAAAACACGCGGTTCTGCCCCCTCCGCACCATTGCAAATCATCTCAAAGTGCTATTTTCTTTTAAGACTTGCCCCAAACAGGGACACCAGCAAGCCCTGCTGCCTGTGCTTGCCTACCTGAAGTTACAGCGCGGTCGGGAAAAGGAAAGCCAGGTGCAGACAGACCTGCGCGTGAGAGCAGCTCTGCCGGGCAGGAGCGGCTCCCCTGAACTCGCCCGCGGCCACGCCCACCGGGCCCGCCCCGCCCCCTGGGCCCCGCCCCGCCCCGAGGCCCGCCCACCGGAGTCCGGGCGCGACTGGGGCCCGTCCGCCCATTTCTGCGCCTGCTCTTCTGGCTCCCGCCTCTTGGCAGCTTGTCCACGATTGAAAAGAATGATTCAGACTGAAGTTGCTGTTGTCTGCACAGCTTCTGAAGGCCTCCAACGTGCTCAGGCAGGACGGGACTGTCGGTGGATCCTACCTGAGGCTGAAAACATGTATACACGCAGAAGGGCAACCCTAGCAGGCCACGTGGGGCCGGAAGGTGGCATATTGCTAAAATAGAAGGAATGTGTGATGGTCGTGACAGTTCGTACTCTTCAAATACGGTGGTGCCACAGAAAGTACTCTCATTCTGCTAGATGCCAGAAGAGAGAAAAGTGGGCACACACAGAAAAGAGTCTATGAATACGTTCTACTCGGCAAAATTTGTAAAACCAGATCGGGAGAAATTGTTGACGGGCCTCGCGATGAAATATGGCGACTAGGATTACCCAGCTTTGCTCGAAAATCTCCATGTTTTCCAGAATTTTCTTGCTTTCCTGCAGCTCCTTCTTTTGCCGGGGGCTACTCCCTTCCTAACTGAATCTGTTCTCAGGAAAGGACCTAAATCTGAGCCAGTTACTTATCTTCTATGCTCATTTGATGTCTCTATTGTTCATTTACCACGTTATCTCATAATCATCTATTTTATTGTAGGATCTCCTCTATCTCACTATGAGAATCTTGAAGTAAGAACCAAGCTTCATTCATTTTTGTAATGCCAGCACTTGGTATGGTCTTGATGGCTGTGCAGTCCACTAATGCTTGTTGGCCATATGAATGAGAGTGACTAAGAGTGACTCATAGCTTCCCTTCTCCCCATGCCTCAGGTGTTTCATTATGAACCAGGTCAAAGTCATAAACTAAATGAGTTGAACTCTGAAAGTAGATTTTCAGGCATCAGGGGAACTAGTAGAGGCAAGAAGGTCATTAGAGAGTGATGCTGGCCAGCTACCCCTGGAAAACGACACCATTGAGCTGTAGTGGGGAAATGTGGGTTTAAGAGTCAAATCATAAATTTGGAAAATGACTCTACCTTACCATTAACTGTCTGATAAACCCCAGGCAAAGTACTTAATCTAGTTAGCCTCAGCTTCCTCATCTGTAAAATGTGACACACACGGCACATGAACAGACAGTAAATAAGTGTCTGGCGCATAGCTGGTGATCAGCACTGGTGATCGGTGCTGGTGATCATAGCTGGTGATCAGTCCTGGTGATCAGTGCTGGTGATCAGAGCTGGTGATCAGTGCTGGTGATCATAGTTGGTGATCAGTCCTGGTGATCAGTCCTGGTGATCAGTGCTGGTGATCAGAGCTGGTGATCAGTGCTGGTGATCAGAGCTGGTGATCAGTCCTGGTGATCAGTGCTGGTGATCAGAGCTGGTGATCAGCACTTTGCCTATTTATTAGTTAGGCTCGGTCTCGGGGAATAATCATAATGACCACCAGGCTGGTGCAGAATATTCACAGTTAGGCTCCTACGGTAATTGGCCGAGCGCCCACAGCCTGCTTGCTCTGCTGTTCTTTAGTCGCTCAGTCATGTCCAGCTGTCTGTGACCCCATGAACTGTAGCCCACCAGGCTCCTCCGTCCATGGGCTTTCCCAGGCAAGAATACTGGAGTGAGTTGCCATTCCCTTCTCCAGGGGATCTTCCCAACCCAGGGATCAAACCCATGTCTCCTTCATTGGCAGGCATGTTCTTAATCACTGAACCACCAGGGAAACCCCCCTGCTTGCTACTGTGACCCAAAGGTTTCAAGAGACTTGCATTTAAATCAGAAATCTTTGTCCACTCTCTCTTTTTAAGTCTAAATTATCTCTACAACACTCCTGTTCAGGGCTTGTCTAACCTCGGCAGAAACACTTCCAGAGACAGGAATTCAGCAATTCCTAGGGAAACCCAAATATAACTCTAATTCTTGGAAATAAATGTTTCTTTAAAAATATTTAGTGGGAAGTTATACACCCCTGTTTGTGGGGAAAAGTGTTTGTTTTATAACTCCAAAAAGAATCTATGATTTTCTTTTCACTGGCCATACCATAGGCATGTGGAACTCGCCTACCAGGGGTCAAGCCTGTGCCCCCTGCAGTGGAAGAACAGAGTCTTAACCACTGGCCCACCAGAGGTGTCCCAATAACTTACAACTCCCAAGAATCTATAACTTTCTTCACTGTCTTTGATTTGCCACAAAAACCTTGTTGTCGACTTTGTATTTAAAAGAGTAGATATTAGTGGGGGGTGGAGGGAAGAAATACAGCTTAAAGAAACACAGCATGCATTTATTGTACAATTTTATTGAGCAATAGTTTCCTCTAGCTCAACAAAAATAGTCATCAGCTCAAATATTTAATAACCTAGGAGACTGTTTTGTTGGTGCTTTTTCTTACCTGTAGGTTGAATCATTGCAAGTATTATGAGTTGATTACTCAGCATTCTGACTGGGGAAAGCCTGCCACACCCAGCCGCTCCCAGGAACAGTTCAAAAGAGCTTTGTTACAGCACGCTTAGAATCTCTTTCTCCCTCTCCTCTCTGGCTTCTCTTCCAAGAAGATGAATTTCAGTCACAAATTCTTGAACACTCTCCCCAAATACCTACAAATCATCAAGTGCTGTTTTTTCAAACCGATCAGTGTGATTTTCACCAATGCCTATGACAGCTCCCCTGTACAATAGGAGGAATAACTTGAACCTTACATGCTTCCAAAAACAAAGAAATCTCACAAGTCTTCCCTAGCCACTGAAGACTGTTATCACCTTTTCACACAAGGAGAAACTGAGTCAAGAAAGATAAGGCAACGTTATCTCAGAGTTTCTGACTGGAACACAAAAAAGTTTCCAAAACGCCAGATATACAGTCTTTAACCCTATGTCCATTTCAAGAACGGAATAGCTTTATATGGCTTCATGCTGTTTGTATTATCATCTTCCAGTGTTTGAGAAACTTAAAATTCCATCTAGGAGAAATTTTATATGAAATGATGACCTGTTTTGAAAAATAATTTACATGAATTCTAATTTTTACAAATTTGAGTGAAATTCTCCTAAGAGGCGAACATAAGGCGGGGTGGGGGGGGGGG